>JAOXXN010000001.1:114454469-114469878 GCA_026770055.1 Myrmophylax atrothorax | reverse complement strand
GGAAAAAATAAGAAACCCCAAACACACCCCGCCCGCCCCTTCCCCTCCTTACTATATATGACAGTAGACTAGTAAGTTTTTTCTTTTGCATGGAAACAGCATAACAAAGTGAGATCCTTATGTATGCAAGATTACACCTTAGTTTCAGTCACTTTCAGCATCTTAATAAAGTAAAAGTTCTTTGTACTGTTTATTATTTGCATGAAGTTCAGTACTTTGTGAAGCCCTTTAAATTAAATGCCTACTGCCTCCTTACAGGAATCTGGTTTTAATTGTTACCTTGATTGGTGATAATAAGACAATTTTGGTTCGCAGACTGCAACTTTTATAACCTTCACATCTGATTACAAGGTTTTTCCTTGCTGAAAGAGCAAACACTTCTCTATAAAATAGTGCCATTAGTTTATACAAGCAGATTTAGTTTTGCTTCAGTGAGCAAGTACAGTAGGACATTATATTTCTGTAGGGCATTTATGAAATCAGGGGTAATACTTTTAAGAGCTTTTCCTTGCAAATATCATATCTTTAAATGACTTTGCCCAGGGAGAAAAGGAAATTCAAGCTAGCGACAAAATAGGTAAATACTGTTAGCATTTTATCACAAGCTTCAAGACCTCCTCAAGGCATCAAGTTTAGAAAAAATAGAGCAAGATACTATGGGGGGGATATTTATTATTACAAACCACAAAGTCAACAGGGACTCCTAAGTGTTCTTACAGTCATAATAGCCTATCTCATGTTAATTCTAGCCCAAAGCTCTGTGACTCTTCATGTGCAGAGATAATGGGGGGTAAAACTGTATTTTTAGTTTAGCAGCAGATTCCTCCCAACCATGGAAAATAAATTAGAGAGCTTTACAAACTAAAAATGATTTGGGCTTTGAAGGAATTCCCAGCAATAATATACAAGACTTATTACCCTGGGTAGTTAGAGGGTCCCATATGTTTATGGCTGATAGTAGTCATTTTGATTGAATATTGCTTCAGCAAGTTGTTTTCAAATAATTTGCCTGTAACCCAGATCTGTTGATCCTAAAGAGAAGACCTTTTTGGCAATGTTATTCTTGTCTGTACTCCCTATGTGTCTCTTAGATAAAATATAGTGTAGGTTGCCCAGGACAAATGCTACATTAGTGGTAAAGTTGCTATATTTAATTTAGCTGGAGTTCACTGAACATCAAGATTTAGCACATCAAAACCTGTGTTAGATAGGTTTGTGTTTGAGAACGTGTGTGCATTTTTTTTTGAACTACAAGTAGTTGTTCTAAAATAATGCATTGCAAACCTAGGAAATTCGTTTTAAGGTTGTTGCTATTCATTACTTTGCTTGCATTGTAATCTAGGAATATGACTCTTTTCGGTTAGAAATGCTGTAAATGTGGGGAAAGAAATAGCAGTCCACCTCCCAGAAAATACATTGTCCCAATATATTAAGAAACAATATGTGGATGTCAACACACTGGACAGTGCAAAGAAACCAGAAGTTTCCTTGTGTAGCCTCACATTCTGTGTTTGCTTAAGGTAAGAACATGATAAGCATTTGAAAAAAACCTCTTTGTAAGTAAGGAGACAGAAAATTCTTGTCAGAAGAAAAATTAACAAGAGTTTGCTATAATCTAGAGTTAACAAGAACTGAAGGAAGGAGTCAGTGTGGTCTGTGAATGTGGGGAGGTGGTATGGAGATTGGAGTAGGCTAGCTAAGGAAGGCCTTGAGTACACCTGCACTGTTTGTGGTGAATAACCAAAGGAGCTACCTGAGATGAGCCAAAGAAAATGGCAACGTGTTCAAAGAAATGATCTAAAAAGATGGTCTTTTGGGGTTAAACTCATCTTGCACCACAATAGCGAGTAAAAGCTCCAGCTTTGTGTCTCAGTCAGAAAGGCCGGTCTAGACAGAGCTGCTCTGCAGGAGGGAGCAGTAAGGATTTGGCTATCACCTCACAGGGTTTTATACAGCAAAACTGATGTGGCTCTGGAGATGACACTCAGCTGCCCACGCTCAGTAAAGGAGGTGAAGGTGGTGGTGATTGTACTGATTAGGGACGTGAGAAGGCTGGAAGCACTGCTTTGTGAAGCTGAATATCCACAAGCTATGGCAGACAAAGGGGCTGACATTTCAAGTATGATTCTTCAAAAAAGAAATCTGGAGTAGGGAAGCAGAGCTGTAAGCTATTCGGGTAAGTGGCATAGTGAAAGTTTTGTATTAATGACTGAGATGCTTTAGAAACAAAACAGAAAAAGAAAACCAAGGACAGGGTCTTTTGAAAATGGAAAAGTGTATGCAACTGTTTTTTCGCATTTTTGTGATTACTTTTGGGGGAGGGAATTTTTTTAAAGAAGTTTGATAAAGTGGAATTACTTACTTTAATATTTCTTTTATTCTTAATAAAATGCTTTATATTTTTCATCCCTTAAGAAGGTAAGACTGTTTTTTGCTGTTGCTATGATGATTCTGCAATGCTTTAAAACACTTATTATCCAGTCTTGATAGCTGTGACGAGTATCAAATGTTTACTGAGTGGAGTTGTGATGGTGTTCTTGCATTCATGTGAAGACAAAGTAATTTTAATATTTTTTAGGAAAGTTAATGTTTCTTTTAAGTATGAAGGGACTAGAGAAATATCTCTTAATACTAGAAACATCAAATCAAGGATCTCTTATCTTGGTCTTTTTGTCTATGATTTATACTTTCACTGGGGTTCAGAATGCTTGTCATTTACACTGTCCTTTGAGAATAACTATAGCTACCTATGGTACAATCCCACAGAAAATATGTTCAGTTTCTCTATCACAGAAGTGTATATAAAATTGGAAGTCACTAGAACCTGTTCCCAAAGCATACAGTGCCAGAAAGTCAGATATATTTTATATTGCATTGGACCCTAAAGTGTTATAAAAAATGGCATATCCTTTTTTTTGGCGTGTGTGTAGTTTTATGACCAGCAAGGCAGCATCAAGCAGTTTATTGCAGGCCTGGTTTATGCCTTGCGAGAGAGCAGTGTAGTAGACCCTTGTGCATACTTTCTTTTCAGCACCAACACTGGAAGCAATTTTGAATCTCATTTGATTTTAGTTGAATCTATGTTCTCTTTGTTGCCTTTGTGTGTATCAGTATTGAAAAAAAATACATCAATGTTGTTTTCACTGTTTAAAAAGGCATTTAATTTATTTTAGATTAGTTCAAACTGTGTTTTACATCATGCTTAACAGCTTCTTTTTTAACCCTTTAATGCCATTGTCACTTTATACAGCTAGGACAAAACAGGCAATTTCCATGGGGGGTGGGGAAAGGCACTCCTCTACATGTAAATGAGGATTCAATTCTATAAAGCCAGGAAAGACATTTGTGCACATTAATTTCAGTAAGAATTTGTACGGATAATCCCTATAGAAGTTAATTGGGATGTTTCCTTGGTAAAGGAGGTAACCAGGATCCACATGCAAGTTCCTGTAGCCTTCTGGGAGACTCAGCTGTCACTGAGAGAAGCAATATGAGCAGCCTCTCCTCTGCTCACACAATATCAATTCTCGTGAGCTGAGCCTTTGGATCTAATCAGATCCTGGTTCAGGGGACTTGGCTGGATTAACCTTTAAATTGTATCTGAAAATATGTCTCTCTATGGTGGCTCTATTTTTCTTAACTCGTATCAAATTTTTCAGAATCACAGAATCCATTAGGCTGGAAAAGACCATTGAGTCCAACCTATGACCTAACACCATCTTGTTAACTACACCAAGTGAAATGACTCACGTACCAACTGTTTCCTTGTGAAATAGTGTGACTAAGTTCACTTACTCCATGATTCTGGTATGGCTGTAAATGCTGAAAAAGTGTGTGTGACAGTTCTGGACCTTGGCCCTGCGCTAGAGGGAGAACACAAACCACTGATGCCCCAGTTCAGTAAAGTTGTTCTGAACCTGTAACCAAGGGCTTGATCCTCCTTTTAACTGAAAAGTCCTTTTATTAAGGCTTACTCCATTTTGGAATCAGGGATAGAGCTGTTTCTCTGAGAAGGAAGTTTGGTGATTGCCTCTTTTTTTGCTGGTTTGTGTGTCCTGCAGTAAACTCTAGTAGGCTGAAATCTTAGTCCATGGAGCAGAGAGGAAAGAAACTTTTGCATTTTAATCTCTGCTGCTGGGAGAGATGAGTCCCTCCAAGTAGGAGGAGATCCTGTGGCTGGGGAAAATGATTGGGAAGTCAGGGGAGAGCAATCTGTGTGATGTGCCTTTCTTTCAGTAGTGGTTTCTTATTTTAAATACTACTGGGAATTACAGATATTTTGGTTTCAGGAACAGTCCCTATATAACAAGTATCTTGTATGATGGTGACAGAATTCTGGCAGAAGCTGTTTGGTTCAAAGTTCTGATGACTGCATCTTTTAATAAATTTCATTATTAAGTGCTTGATCACAACTAAGAAAATTTGTAATATTATTCAAATCTACCAATTTGCAGTTTAGCTGTCACTGCAATATCAGTTACAGATGGTTCTTGTGTTTGTTGTTGCCATTCACATTTGTGGAATGCATTAATAAAGGGAATAGAAAGAGGATTATCACACACTTTCCTCTTGAGCAGAAATAGATGATACAAGCACAGCAATTTTGTCTCACTTATAAATAGCTCCCAGAAATAGTGGTCTATGAGGGAATAGGGCTGATTGACTCATTCGTTGTGAATAATTTAGCCTGAAAAATTAGCATTTTTGTACATGTATTGTCCATGGAGAACAGAATTCATCTATTTGTTATTCATAATCTTCCATTTGATAGCTTATGAATTGCTGTTTGAAATTTTTTTGAGGTGGCCTTAATTCACTGCTTTGTTACATGGGATGTGTGATGGACCTCTGAGTCATCTTGCCAATTTGTGAGTCCTCGCTGGAGGACATTTAGCTACATAACAACTACAGCAGCCCATGGTTCTCTGTGGTCACATGAGAAGATGATGAGAACTCATGTGCCAGCACTTTCTGGGAAATGGACATTGTCAAGTGAGGCAACTGTCCAGACTTGCAGTGGCTGTGAAATCTGTTTCACAGGGATTTTTAATTCATTATGCAAGACCTTGCAATCTGGCTTTACTTTTAGAGCAAATTCCCCTTTCTTTTGTGAGTGCAGGGTAGTACAGAGTCAGTGTGGGACTGGGAAATGTGAAGCCCATAGTTACAGCTCCCAAGCATGACTCAGTGCCTGTAGAGATGATGGAGAGCTGCTGAGTAAGGTAGTGCAAGTGCCACAAACAGGCTGTGTACATTAGCATTTTCTACCAGTTAAAAAACAAATCAAGCTTCTAGTTCCGGAATTTCTTGGATATCTCTACTGAGTTGTACTTTGTGAGTGTACTTTGTAGATATACACACATATGGATGTATACATGCCTCAGTTTCCCTCTCTTACTCATTTCTGCTCTGAGTGGACTTACACAAGTCTTTTTCTCTGCAGCAAATAGGAATAACAATAATTTGCCACTTCCTTGTCAGCATCGTTATATTTTATTAGTTCATGTTTCTTAGGTGCTGTGATTATGCTGACCATTTATATGGAAAACCCAATAGTGCTGGATTGCCATGGTGCATTAATAAGTACCAGGAAGAATTAATGTTATAATCACACAAGCAAATGTACAAAGTCACTGAATGTTAGTTTTATGCATGGTTGCAATCGATGTCAAAACTACAGGATGTTGTATAATCAAATAATTTATTGGGCACAGCTGGTTAACTGCTTACAGCAAAACAACCTGTAGCTTAATTGCTCCTTCTACTACACTGGTTTTATGTATTGTCCTTCTGGCCCCAATACCCAAAGTAGAAAAACCCTGCCTTAGGCTTCTTGAGGGTTGTACAAGAAACAGTGGGTCATAACTCATCCATGTCAAATTAATGTTGTTGTCATGGGACATCAATGGCATAATGAAGGGAGAATAAGGGCATTAAGGAGAGTTAGTCCTTCAATAGGACTTCCCTTCTAATTTCATTGGTATGCTAAATAGAATTGTATCTTTTTTTTCCCTAAGAAATGATGATAACTCTTAATGAACACTTTGAGGAAGAAATATGAACCTTGTTGTTTAAAATTATTGATATTTTGTTTGTTTCCATTCAAAATGGAACTGTTTTATACATTCAGAAATACAATAAGGAAAGTTGCTGTATACTATCAGTTCTAAAATTGCGTTTCCTCTAAGTAGTTTTTGACAAGTTCAACTATTTTACTTTATAAAGTATAAAGTTAAATGCCCTGTGCCATGTTCTATAATGATTGTAAAAGAGAGAATTTGAAAAATTGTTCTTCACTTAGTCATGGGAGCCCTTTACATGATGTGTTGAATTTTCAAAATAATTACCTTGATTTAGGTGCAGGAGTCTGTTGCAGGGACAAGTGATGTGCACTCAAAACAAGACTTGTGTCTTCAAGTTGTTGATTAGATGTATCAACATAAATAGCTGTTCAGCCCTATGACGTAATAGTAAATAGTTGCTTTTTCCTGTTTTGAAGAGAAAACAGGGACTTTTCCCTGCTTTAATTATACCCATGTTTGCAGATTATGTCAGTTTAACTTTAGCCTTCACTGTTAAATGCTTCAGATGTTGTGAATAGCTCTGGTGCTAGATACTGCTGAAAATGTATTCTAGGTCTTGACACTTTCTGTCTTCATGTTTAGAAGATTTATTAAACAAGTAAATACATAGAGATAGGAGTACAACTTTAGTTAGTGTATCAGGGAAAACTCTCTACTTTTCGTTGGTGTTTTGCTTTTTATTTATACAATGCTCCACTCAATGAATCTGTGTTAATTCAATGGGATTGTGTGTTCTGACTGCTTTACAAAGACACAAATTGGCATGGGAATTTCTTCTCTACTGCACTTTGGGATTGGGCAAGATTAATTCCTCACCTTTCTTGTTTATGATCTATTTCCTACCCCTCCTTGTGAGTCTTTGTTGGCATCTTGACTATATGGAAGTTCACCCTCTGTGCAGACCATTTGGCAGCTTCTTCTTGTGCTTTGTTCAGCTCCCATGTGTGTCATGGCAGGTGCTCCAGTGGTTTTTTTTAGGTCATATGGTTTATCACTCTTTTCTTGTCTCTGAGGAACTAGAAGTGAGAAGCTGTGAACTCTATATCAGCACGTGTGAAAAAAACCTCTGAAATTCATTCTCATACCTATTGCTTTTACAGACATGTCTGCCTCGGCAGAACAGGGCTGTGTCCTTGAATATTTGGTGGGTTCCTACTTTTCAAATATGCACGTGCATGGAAGGAAAAAGAAGTTGAAAATTCAGTTTTCTATTTGTGCTTTTGGCAATCACATCTTGCTTAAACTGTTGGATGTGGCTATTGTACATTGTCATATATTTCTTTCTGCTAATTTCTTCCAAGTTAAGTAATGGTATTTCCTTCTTTTGTTCCTGCCATGTTTGTTTGGTTATTTTAATAAAGGGCAATGGGAAACTGGAAAATAATTTCTATTCACTTGCATGGTAAGCTGTCACTGGAGTGATTTTTGTCAGGCAAAAAGTGGATATGCAACTGTTTCCAATTTGTTCTACAGGTCCCTCAACAAACTTTGAGGTGTGTTTCTAGCAGAATCATGAAAAGTCAGTCAGAAAAATACTCTCTGCAGTGTGCTTAAATTGGTTTTGCAGGTATTCAACACTTTCATGATAAAATTCTTATGATGTCTTAAAAAAAAGTGGTTATGAGGCAGTGCTAATAATTTAGTGATACACATAAAGGGCTGTATGTGCATTATTTATCTGTATATTTTGTGCAGCTGACTGAATGGTAACATCAAACAGTAATCATTTTCCTTCAGCCCATTCTTCTTTAACCTTGAACCTTTCTCAGTTGGAGACTGAATTTCCCAGTTTTTAGGTACTTTACCAAGTGTACAGATTTCAAGGGAATAGAGCCATAAATTTCTCACAACACTTGGCCATTATTCCTGTGCCAAATTTCTGAAGAGGAGAATTGTTTATAGAGAGCTAAACTCAGGATGCCATGAATGCAGCTCAGCAAAACTGCCTTAAAAATCACATGAAAGGGGAAAAAGTAGGTTAACAAATACTATAACAAGTCCTGAACAACAATCTCTGTGCTTAATGACATTTAAAACTAGATTAGAGAAAACACAGGGAAGTAAACAAGAGCTAAAGGGAGCAAGCTGCTGCGGAGGGAGGATGTGGCCACAGATTCTTCCCCTCCCTGGTATCAGTGGATGTAGGAACAGTGTGATATATTCAGTGTGCTAACATTTGCATTACAAATGCTTGTACTGGGTTTAGAAAAGACCTAACAGATTGTCATTGCCCAGAGCACTGGCATTACAGTGATTGCTCCAATATAACATGGCTGTTAAACTTCTCCTTAACCCTTGTGCTGCCTTCATCCAGCTTGAAATAGAGTTATTTGCCTAGAGTGAGCTTTCCTAGACAAATGCAAGTTTTAATGCCCACGGAGATCTGGACAAAACAGTTATCTCTTTTAATCATGAGCATCTGAGATATTGCCTGTTTCAAGATGCATGGATTTTCTAAAGTACTGGAGTAATAGATGATGCACAGCTCATTCCTCAGAGCACTGCCGAGATTGCGCCCTTGGCTGGTGGGAAGATGAAGTATTATACAAGTCTTTTCACACATTCTGTTTTTCTTGTAATCTCTCCAGTTTTCTGCAAGCTGTAGGCAGTAAAATTAACACCCTTTTGTCATTTATGCCATTGTTACAATGCTGTCGTTCAGTTTAATTTCAGTTGTTCTAATTTAGATTGGTGGAAGTTGGAAAAGAATCTTGTCCTCTGGTTACTTAGTGAATACTCTATAAATGAAAACATCTGGAAAATTGTGAGGGTTTGTTTAGTGAATATTTTATTTTTAAAAATTTTTCTGTAAAGGAAAAAGAATCCTAAATTTAATTTGCCTTGAAGTTGTACAGGTAATTTAAAAACAGTGAATCTCACAAATTTTTTGAGCTTGGTGTGTGGTTGAATTATAGAATTGTGCTTGAAAGGACCTTTAAATCACCTGTTTCCAACCCCTCTTTCATGGGCAGGAATATCTTCCACTAACCCAGGTTGCTGAAAGTCCCATCCAACCCGGCCTTGAACATCTCCAGGGATGGGGCATCCACCAGCTTCCCTGGATAATATGTTCTGGTATCTCACCACTCTCCTAGTAAAGGTTTACTTCTTATATCTGAGCTAAACTTGTCCTTTTCCAGTTTAAAGCCCTTCCCCCTTGTCCTAAAACTACATGCCCTTGGGAAAAGTCCCTCTCCAGCTTTCTTGAAGGCACTCTTTGGATACTGGAAGGCTGTCAGTTGGCGTCCCCAGAGCCATCTCTTCTCCAGGATGAACAATCCCAACTGTCTCTCAGCCTTTCCTCATAGGAGAGGTGCTCTGTTCTGTGTCTCTCCAGTTTAGAGACAAGGATGTCATGTAACTCTTAGTGTTTTCTGTCCACCTGAAGAAAAGTAGGTCTGTGTAGATATCTACCAGCCCTGAGTGTGTTTATAAAAGTTAATAACCACCTCAGCAAGCTATTGACAAGTGCTAAAATGTTCCTGTTTGTTTTAGTGCAAAACCTGTGTCTCTGAAGGAATACTGTTACTAAGGTAAAATAAGACCAAGCTGTGCTCTACTCTGTAGGACTATATGAAAGGTAACCAGGTTATGAATTGAAAAAGGAATTTCTATTTAAATGTTAGTGAATCCACTTCTGACTGTAATAGAGGGAAAAGGTAGTGGTCTTAATTTCGGCCTGCAATCCTAACAGAGGTGTTTGAACTTTGTTGCTTTAAAAACAGTTCCTGAGAATCTCATACTGAAACAACCCACTGGGTAGGATTAACACACTTATTCAAATTAAATTCCACTGTCTTTTTTGTCTTTTATCAAACTCTGTTCACATCTCTATCTCAGGGAACATAGCTTGAACAATCTGGGCTGGGCTGGAATAACATACTAGTATTTTCACAGAACTTCAACTTGCATAAAAATAAATATAAATTGCTGATAAATAAATAAATCTCTTGTGCTTTTAGAAACTCTATCTCATGATTGTCCTTGGATTATGAGTCATGTTGCAGAAACATCCATATTTAGACATATATTTTTCTGATTCACTATCTCATAGGAGGTGGAAGATCATTTCTTCTAACACTGCTTCAGTTCAAGTACCACTGTCATCTTTTCTCTGGCTCAGAGGTGTCATAGGATGGTTTTACTGATGGCTCCAGTTTAAAAGCATATAGGAATGTCACAACTCTTCAACTTTCTGGTTTGTTTGATTTTGTCTTTTGGCCAGGAAGATGTAAGAACATCTTTAGAGTTTTACCTCACCTTAGACATTAACTCGGCTCCAGAAAAGATTAAATGATAGTTAAAACCAACCAACCAACAGAAACCCCCAAACTAAACAACTGCAAATCATCTCTTTTTTATTAATTCAATAATATTTGAGAAAAAAATACTCTTTAATCTTATATATAGTTTTAAATTTAACCGGTTAATCAGTGTTTTGTACCGTGATATCGTCTTATAATTACAAGTGATTACATTGCCCAAACCCCCTTCCTCATTAGCACACAAAATATCCTTAATATTGATACAAGTTTTATCAAGCAATTACTATATGACAGTTTGAAACTAGATGTGTCCTCAACAAGTATCTGAAAGAAGTGTATCACTTTGGCATATAGTGGGCAAGTAAAACGTGTAATTTGAAGGAAATACATAGAAGTAGCCAATATTATCTAGATACTGTTGTCCTTATGTAGTGGATCTGTATGGAATCTGAAGAATGACAACTTCAGAAAATATGCAGAACAAAACTACTTCAATGCAGATTTATGCATCAGAAAGAAAATTTCTCCTTGCCATAAAGAAAGGCATGAGGTCCAGCTTTATGACTGGGTAACATATCCAAACTAATTCCTTATTTTATTTAGATGTCCTTTAAAGAGTGTGTCATCACACTGAAGAAGCTGAATATATAAAAATCTCCCCTGTAGATATTCTAAGCAATCTCTTTCAGAATAGAAATATCATCTGTGATATGTTGGTGTCTTGCATAAAGGAGTATCATTAACTTCTTTGAGAAGGTAGTATTTTGTGGGGGCTGCTTTTTGGCCCTTGATATTACAGTTTACCATTATTAATTAATTCATGACTTGCAGTAAAAGTCTTCCACAAATATTCTATGTAGAAAACAAAAGGGTCTAACATAATATGTTTCAAAACACTGTGTGAGAGGATGGAACAGCATGATAAAAAGATAGCATCATAAAGCTGCATTCCAGCATTTTTGCAAATGTCCCAAGCAACAAAAAAATAGAATTTTGTGAGGGAGGGATGGTCGCTGTATCTTTTTAATCATCTCTGAGAGAAATGAGCTGCAATTATCTTGACTATTTCATCAACTTAAAACAACCTTTCATCCTGAATTTTAAGAATGTTTTTTGGCTGAAAGAAAAGGGCAGATTTGTGATTATCTAAATTGTGAAAAGACATAATATTTTATTAGCAATCTTGGCAGCAGCACTCATGTATGCAAGCTGTAGTGCAATCTATGGTATTTGTTACAGTAAAATCTAATTAAAATTTAAACTAAGTTGATGGCATTCAAACTGCCACTGGAAAGGGAGAATTGGATTCTATGGGTCTCTTCTTACATATCTGTGCTTCTGCCATTTTGTTCTTTGGTAGCCAAAGAGCTTCTGTCTGAGCTCAAAAATGTGTTAGTCTGCAGTCTTTTGGTGTGCTGTTGTCAGAAAAAAACCCCACATAGCCTATTTTTTTCCACAGCATTTTGTGATCCTTGGTAAATTTTGTGATCCTGGATAACATCTCTTACCAGGCAATTTGAATTATCAAACCCTGGAGCCCTGTTTTGGTCTGCAATTTTACCCAGCACCACGGTAATGAAGACCAAGACATGCAAAAGGGGTTTAATGTGAATTTACTAGATAAGAGCTAAGTCAAAACAGCAAACCACCCGCTCTTGTGGTGGCTTTACTACTTCTCTGAGAATGGCAGTAGGAAATCTTGTGTTTCATTTTTGCATATGAAGAATGACAGCTCAGTACTATGTTTTCCTGTACAGCATGACAGTCTGGCCTATCAATGCACTGCTCTTGTTGATGTGCACCAAAGGCTTGAGACAGGATTACAGAAGATGAATAAAGAGCAGGATGTGCCATGGTTTGCTTTTACTGATGAATGTGGCCTGGGCTAATTGTCAGCAGGGCTTAGAGGAAACTATCTTTTAAGTCAGGACTTTGTTACATAGCTACTGAGCCCCTGCTTTTCTGAAAATTAACAATTATTCTGTGCAGATTTCAATGTTCCCACTTTGCTGGATTCTATTCCTACTGTTTGAGCTGGATGCAGTCATCAAATTATCCATTTCCTACCCTGTTTCCTATAATTTTTTTTTGGAAAACATGCCAATGATGGTGGAAGGTCTATTTCTTTATGATGTTTATTCCTTCTTTTTGATACTTAGCCAGAGAAGACTAGTCCAAATATATCAGCTGGTGATTCCAAATGGTAAGTGAAGGCAAACTGTGTGGCAAAAGCAGTGAATTGGTAAAAGATTGATTGCTCAATTATTTTATGTAGGTGCATAACATACTTTGTTTCCTTTTAAGCTTCACACATAGGAAAAAAAATTGCATTAAGAAAAACAAGTGCCTTTTAAAATTTCCATGATTCTCAATCAATTCAAAATACTGTGGTTGTATCACTAACATTGTTTTAATCTCATATCCCCTGTCCTGGTATATGCAAAGGTGCAAGAAAAGAGAGTGCTTCTGTAGTTGGTGGAAAGTGTCCTGTAGACACTGGGAAAATGAAGTTTGAACAAAGATTTTGAAACAGTCTTACAACACAGATCTGACAGAAAATTTGTAAAGAAATAGAGAAATAATAGAGGCATCTCTTCTACTGGTTGGGGGTTTTTTTGGTGTTTTTTGTTTTTTTTTTACTACTATGGCTGCTTTTGTCTACATCAGAGAAGTTTTCACACTGCAGAATTCTTAAAGTGCTTTCATTCAGGGTAATTTGTGTTTATATTTTAATATTTTCTGATGCGATAGAAGAAAAAAGATGTGTTGTAATAATTAGCAGATACAGGAGAATGATTGGGAGCAGCCGTGGAGTCTAATGGAGTTTAATGAAATTTTAGTGTAACCTCAAAATTCTTTTGAATGAAAACAAATACAGTTTTTTTCCCTGGTGTCCCACAGGAGTATCTCCTGTGATTTTTCTATCTGTTGAGGTGATTGGCAGAATTTTTAATATGTTTTCCCATTATCTCTGCAAACACTTTGGAGAAGTCAATTGCCTAAAGCTCCTTTCCTTTTCTGTCCCTGCTGCCTCCAGTTATGCTGCTCCTTATTTAAATAAGTTGGAAAAAGAAAAAAAAATATTTAGTTAGATTTGCTATGGCTGGTGTGAAAGTTCAGATACTTATTGAGAACAACTGAATTTGGTGAAACTAAGAAAATATTTTTACAGTCATTTATATCCTTTGGTGATTTTACCAAAAGCTGTTCTGGAGTCTAACATGCTGTTGTACCCTCCTGCACTTTATCACAATAGAGTATATTGTCAGTTTCTTGTCCAAAGCATTGTATGTATATGACATAAATAACTCTAAAATATCACAGTATTTTTAATTCTCAACTCAAAATATATGCAACAAAGAGGAAATTTTGCAAACTCATTTCCTCCTCCTCTGCCTGCGAGGACTTCATCATATATCTAGACAAGCATGCTAATGGTCAGTAAAACATTATTGTTCTTACTGAGAAATCAGGGACTTTTTTGTGAATGGACATGAAATTCATTATCTCTTAATGTCTTTTTCATACATCTATAACCACCACCCTCATCCCTGTCCCCACTCATGATCAATTAGCTGTGAATGGAAAAAGAGAGCAGTGACCAATGGTAAATCTAAATATGTAAATACATTTCAAAAGTAATGTCCTTGACATTAAATCTTTGAGAGCTTCACTTTCTCTTCATATCATGCTATTTACCAGCATCCTGTCTAAGCCTGTTACTGCTCCTACTTGCTGCCAGAATATTCATTAGCTATTTAATCTCTTAATTCCTATGTGAGAATTCATAATGCAGTGATGTTAACCTGTAATTATATATGTGCATATGGATTGTATGCCCATGCAAAACAAATTTTATTTCTGTTCTTCCTTGTGTTCTTGCTGTACTTCTGTACCTTTACAAAGAGCAGCGGCGTGTCTGCTGCTCAACCTCCTTCTGATGCTGACTCTTGCCACTGAGCAAACAGACGTGCTGTCTGAAGAAACATTTCTGAGGCTTTGGCAGTTAATCTGGGAAGGTCTCCCACATCAAGAAATGACTCTCTCCATCCCAGATGTCCTTTTGTCTGGTGGACACTGACAGCCTGGAAGTCCTTGCCAAGAGATTACTATGTCCTCAGCAGGCAGGATGTTGTAGGCCTGGGCATTTTCCTCAGTCCTGGGGATGAGGAAAACAGCAGTGTGTGCAGAACTTTAGGCAAAAGAACACAATCAGTGCTTCTCCTGTTAGCTGGCACCAGAGCTGGAGCATCATAAGGTGCCATTTCATGGATCTGTTTCTGCATTTAAATGACTGGAGTGTTGTGAACTACCATTCCCAGTGGTCAGTAGCTAACCATGATGTGATCATGGGAGAAGTCTGATCAAAGTCTCTGAAGACATCCACAAGTCCAAAGTGTTCAGAAAGTGTTTGGGGGAAGTGCTGCCTATACCCTCAAGGTTCCTGAGTTCCTGAATTCTCTTTCAAGTCTAGCTCACAGCATCTATAATGATGTAAGCATCAAGGGCTACCATACAAGATTATCCCGTGTGGTATACCAATAAAGGAAGATATGGATATCTCAGGAAGATATGAAAATTTTCTAGTGGCTGTGGTTTAGTCTTTGGGCTGGAAAGGTCCTCCTGCATTTTCACTGCAAATAAGGGCAGGGTCACTTGCACTGTTTCAGTGCTTGGCAGGTTGTTGGAGATGTCACATACCTCCTGGCCCCCTGAGTTTATGAGTCGGTGCATAGACATGACTTACGCTCTCGTGGCCAATTAAATGCGCTTTCTTGTGTGTCATTCTGAAATGCTGTCAGGTTGTGGTTGCCTGTCTGTGAGACATGAGGTCTGTGAAAATATGCCAACAGCCTGTGCAGATGACTGGATTTGAATGTTCCTTTACTGGCCAAACTCTTCACACCTTTCTTCCATGCAAAGATTAAAAACGTTAGCTCAGCTGGTTAAAACTTGGTTGTAATAATGCCAAGGTCATGGGTTAAATCCCCTGTGTGGGCCATTGACTTAAGAGTTGGACTTGATGATCCTTGTGGGTCCCTTCCAACTCAGAATAGTCTG
>JAOXXN010000001.1:114421046-114436614 GCA_026770055.1 Myrmophylax atrothorax | reverse complement strand
AGTGAAACCCATTAATATAAAAGAGGCTAAGTTCAAGAGGAATAGTTGGGGCATGCCTATTTGACAGTGACAGGAGCACAGAGCCCTCGCAGATTAAATCACCCTGCTGAGTCTGCACTCTCTGCATTGTAATGTCACAGTACAGTGCACAAGCCGCTAAAGTTAAAGACAATTTGGACATCTCTGAGCTCCACCTCAGTGGATACAGGCAGCATTTGTCCTTCTTTTGTGAGTCCAAATCATATGAAAGCAGTAGCAGCACCGCACAATCCAGATGTTTATGTTACCAGCTTCAACTGCAGCTGTATTAGACTGTGTTCTGTTCTACTCCTGACTCCCTCTGCTCCCGTGGCTGAGTCCTTACAGCCACCTGTATGGGCACAGCTATTTCCAGCAGCTTGGATGCAAGCCACTTCTGTTTGGGAAGTCAGTGGAGCAGTGGTTATTTTGGGGCCAAACCTGCTCTAATGTGTTCTGCAGGACCAATAAAATGGAGGAAACATCCTCCCAACTCACAATTAACCATGTCCTTTGAGATCAAGAATTCTCTGTCAACATGCTGAGTTACCAAGTTATACAGAAAGGTTCTTAGCATTTATACAGTTCTTTTACAGTAAATCTGTACTGTTTAAATCTTTTAGGCTTGAACAAAATAAGATACACTGCACCATAGTGAACAGCTTTAGTTGTAGATGCTTTGCTAAGGTATCTTCATAGATGATTTTTGAAAACAACAGTTAAATATTCTGAATAGTATCCAGACACTTAAAATTCACACACAAAAATTGTGTGCTGGAAACTCACTTCACTGTTACTGCATTTACACTATGTAGAGTTTACATTATGCACACAAAGAAAACATCTGTATTTTCTAATTATAGAGGTTTTAATAAACACGAGCTTTGAACCATGACTTTTTCTATATCCATAGAAGCACAGCATAGACAACTGCAAGACATTTCCCCATGCTACCTTTCTGATGTGTGTGGGACCTGACCCCAAACAAGTATCTCTATGTATATAAAGGTGGGGGTCTGGATACAGTTAATTTTTAAACTTTACTGAAATTGCCAGCTGTGAGGATTTCTGGAACAGCAACATCCCATCATTGGAAAGAGAACATTATTTCATGTAAACATATAAAGAGCTTACAGATGAATTGCTCTCAGTCATTCCTTGCATGGCCTGTCCTTGAAAGGATCATCAATTTTCATTTCCTTCTACATCATTACTGAATTACTCATCTCTGAATTAATGTACTGCAACCTTAAAAAAAAAAAGTGGATCAGAACTTTCACTGTCATCCCACTTGATGACCCTGTACTTTTTATGAGGGCAACCCCTTTCCATCACAACAGTTATGGAAGAGTAGAGAGAGTAGAGCTATCAGTGGTTCAGTCCAGATGCACATTTTACAGGGTTTTTTCCAGGAAAACTAGAGCTATATATATTCTAGTGAAACTCTATCTTCTAACTTAGCATTTTGCCTTTCATTTTGTTTCTACCAGAGGGGCTGTCTGCTGTGGGCCTTCTAGCTATTTTTGAAAATGATCAATCTATCAACAGCAGTTGTACCCATAAACCTTCCCTGTGTTAGCCTCTGCATTAACTGAAAAATAGATTTTTACATATAAAGGTATGAATCTGTGTATTAGGTACTTTAATGAAAAGTACATATAATATACTCTATACTTACATTTCAGAAGTTTTTATGAGTCATTCAAATACCTAGTCAAGGTTTCTGGCATGATATATTTGGTTGTTAAAATTCATAACTGTTGTTTCCCTTAAGTAGTTACAGACTTTCTCATTAGTACCTGTACAACCATCACCACAGACACTGCACACCGGATGACACTTGCCAAAATCCTCCTGCCCCCTGTAACGCTGCCTGGCATCCTGCAGACTCCACACTCACATGGAGCTTTGGGAGCTGCCTCTTCCATCACAATTCCTTGTGCCCCCAGCTGAGAGCTCATATCACCAGTCATACCCGGCAAACTGCTTTTTAGTGGACACTACAGGTTTTGGCTCCCTTAAATTTGTCAAGTAATTCCCTATCCATCCATTTCCATTTGAGCTAAATAAAAGCTTTTTATTTGCAAGATATGAAGACTGACTTGATAAATAGGCAGTATAATAAATGAATGCTTGAAATTGTATGACAAAGATTTGAATGGCTCAAAACTTCTTTCATGATTTGTATGTAATCTGTGTGGGAAATGGTATTTATAGCTTCAGTGAAGGTCTCCCTTTGCTTAAAGGTTTTCGCTGTTTGTCCTCAAACTTGGGGAAGAAATTCAGCTTCTAAAATCTTTCTAAAAATCTGCATTTGTTATACTCCTGTGTCTTCTTTATTCTGCATCTTTTTTTTTACAAAACCCTTTTCTTGTAGGTTTCCTTTTGAAAACTGGAGACCAGATTACCTGCAGCAATGGAATTCCCCACTTCCAAACCTGGGCAAGGGCAGAGGTAAGGAGGAGGGAAAAAAAGATCCTGCTAGGTCATGTCTGTGAATTATAAACTCGTTAGTTCGCATTCTGGTTTTGGATTGACTGAAAGCTTGTTGCTTTGGTTGGAATTTGTTTTAGCTGTATAAATGACAATTATAATGCTTGGCTTTGTGAAAGTGAATAGGAAACTACTACATTTGGTTTAAAGTGTGTCATTTTAATTTAATGCTTGGTTAATTTCAATTTGGTAGTAAGAATGATTCTCAGCAAGTAAAGCAGGGAGTAGAGGATGGTGGACAGAGCATGAATGTTTTGTCATTGTGTCCTGGATTCTACAGGGACGGTGATCCCGAGTCCAGAATTGCAGTTAGCTTGGATAGTAACTGTTTGGAAATGTGCTGATGGCCAAGCACGTGATGCATGGCAAGGCAGCATTAAATGTCTTACCACTAGAGAGCATGGGACACATGAATAGATACAGAACCTGTGCTCTAGGAGGCCTCAGGATGGAAATGTTTGGTGAAAGAAGCCCTTTCCCAGCTTCTTTTCAGCTGCTGTTCATTCAGGCAGGGAGCAAGAGAGCAGCAGAACTTGTGTGCATATGGACCAAATAATTTCTTCAGTTGTAAGCCAGGCATACTCCAGTAGACCCATGGAAGTATCACATGCACCGAGTAAATTTACAGTAAATCAGGACTTGCTATATCTGCATGGTAGACATGGACATACTTCATGAAAAAAGGCACTTACGGTCCTAAGTGGCTCTGTATTCACAAAAGCCAGTCCATAGAGGGCTGTATGTGAGAGGTATTGGTTACCTTATACTTCTTCCCATGTAAAAAGGCAGCTGTGTTGCTGTGTTCCCAAAGGACAGATAAGGATTGGAAAAATCAGCTGTGAAACGACTAAGAAAAATTTGGTTACATTTCCCAAAGCCAAAAATAGAAGCGTGCTTATATAGTAAAGGTTGACTGAATCCAGTACTTGTTTCTGCTATAACTAAGCAGCAGAAGAGTTGCATTTTGATGAGGAATTCTGTTGTCTAACTTCAACATCCCATTGTGGGGAACCCTTCATTTCTGTAAAGGAATGTTTTCTTACAATTGGGTTATGATCAGCTGTGTGAAAACACACCTTGCTATATGACATAAGTCAAGCAAGGTAGACTACTGTGCCCTCTTCCTCACAGACAGGCAATTCATGTCACTGTCATCAGGTAAGTAAGGCACACAGGCCCCACTGTGAGGCAAGATTCCTGAGTTAATCCTGATACTGCAGTTGTGGTTCTGGTTGACTTTTCAGAAGCTTCTTTTCATCTCTTGGATTCTCTAAAACTGAGAGTGATAGCATGTGACAGACTTTGATCTTGAGGATTTAAACACCATTTGTTCCCCCAAATCCCTGGACATCATCTTTGTTTTCATGCAGTAAATGTACTAGCTAATTTTTTTAAAACTACAGCCAGCTGACTGGTTATATTCCTGTCGATGCTAGTGAGTGGCCTGACCTATAACAGGACTTGCTGCTCTTCTAACTGATCTCCTATTATATGCCACTTTGCCTGATCCGAAATTGCCATTAGTGCTTAGGTAATAAAAGCATGGCATCTTGTACATACTTCACATCACTCGAGAATCAAGATGTCAGGATTGCTATTTTTCTCCTCAGTAGCTTTCCTATAGATAAAATAAGCAACATTGTGGAGGTTTTTATCAATGATTAGCTTATTGTAGAACATATTTCATGTACCATGCATTTCTGTATGCCTTTTTGGAATGACATTGTGGTTTCATAACATCCTATCAGCAGGCAGACACTGCTATAAGAAACACCTGATTCTGACTTTGCTCTGACTTTGTGCTGGCATAACTCTGCTGCTTCAAATGGACAGAAGTGAAAATAGAGTCAAGTCCAGTATAGTTGCAGACATGAGCTGGTGGGCTAAGTAGAAACTTCTGGGCTTCATTTGAAGCTATAAATCTGTGGTTAAATTTTAATTAATTCATATCCATAAATATATTTTAGGTTTGGTGTTTGTAGGCCCAAAGTTTCTAGCCTGGTGGTTTTGTTGGGTTCCAAGTGTCCTCTTACTCAGCACCAGCAAAGTAAAGAGTAGCACAGTGACAAACATCACTCATAGCTGGACTCTGCTGCTGTCATGATGTTACTGCTGCTCACGTTGATTTTCCCAAATTAGCTTTTGATGAGCTGCTTGTGTTCCTCTATCAGAAAATAGCTGCAACTGCACAGAAGATAGTGCAGCTGCCAGGGAGGTTTGGTACCTCTCCAGCCAAGATCCACATTGCTGTAGCTACTGAACTGTTGCCATCTGATATACTTAAAGTCAGTTAGATCAGAGTTACTTAAGCTGCAATCAACCCTTTTTATTCAGGGTAGGTGAAGTCTCAGGTTCAAGTGTCTACCATTGCTGTGCTAACTACAGTATTATCCACATTTCTATGTATTATTTGCGTAATTTCCTGTCTGTAGTACCAATAGTGTAAGTCTTAGATATGATTATACATTGGCAGTTAGATATGATTATGCATTCACAGGTATTAATTTTTTAGAAATATGGAAATTTGCTTCTCTAAATATACTTTTTAAATGTGCAAAGATCAGCGATGTCTGATATAACGAAGTTTTTATATACTGTTCCTCCTTTGTCTTGACTAAGACCATTTCTAGTATCCATGGAGTCTTATAGCCAACCTAAACAATATACAGATCATTCTCAGAAAGTTACAGTCAAAAGAATGTGTCTGAAAATACTTCTTTGGAACTACTGTGCACATACAACTTTAGATCTTTTTTTCCTTTAGTCTGCAGCTGCAAATCTTTGCTGGCCCATATCATGGAACTGGGGTGCTGCATTTGTGCTGTGCTGCATTCCAACTGCTGTTTCTGCAGTGTCCTAATAACACTTCCATGATTATCCTTAGTTGGAAGAACTGCCAGTTTAATGAGTTTAATGCTGGCTATATTGGTCTACCAAAGTACCCTCCTCCTTCAGTGCTCCTGGCTCTGATCTCATCAGAATGAACCAGTAACACATCCATAAAGGTTTTGAAGTGTTGGAGAACCTTGTCTCTCCCCTGCCACTACAAGCAGTAACAGAGCCTTGAAGGAACAAGCCCAGCAGTACCTTCAACACAATGTGTGTGTCTGAGATTACTTGCTTGCTTCTGGGTTCTGTCTCTTTGATCATGTTCAGTTTACCCAGCATTGAAGGCATATTAGAAAAAGCAGTAATATCTTAGGTCGTCCTGATCCCTTTTTGTAGATTTTGGGGTGATAAGAACTTCACAAATTGCCTGCTGGCACAAACTGTCTGTGCTTGTGTCTGTGGCGATCAGAGTGGCTGTTTGGGCAGAACATATAAGCCTGTTCACATCCTGATATTTGTTCCTTCCTTCTGTCCCAGAATCAAAATTTTTGGATTAGGCACATCAAGGGAACATTCCTGCCTCTTCCTCTTGTTATCCATTTATGGACCTGTTGTTCATGAATGTGTGCAGCTGTTTTTCCAACTTATTGATATTTTTTGTTATCACAAACTCCTATGGGAAGTCTGGAATGTAAAAATTCAACTTAAATACCATGGTTACACAAAGATAAGCAAGCTTTTTGAATGTTTTATAAAAGGAGATTTCTACCATAAATATCATCTGTCAATACTTTTATTTTTTAGTGGAGCAGATAGCTGCACAAACCATGAAATCAGCAAAGCAGAGTGTTACTTCCATGTTATAAGACATGACACAAAAAGGCAGTGGAGGGTCAGATAAAGGTATGGCCAATCATGGGTTTCATAAAGTCTTCACTTTCCAACACTTACCTTGATGCTCAAGGTAAAACATAAGCAGAGTAAATACCTCTAATCTTACTTTCCAAGCACTTTTGCCAAACTTCCACTGATATGAAATTCAATGACAAAATTCTCTGAGGAACCTAGTCTAGTGAAAGGTATCTCTGCTCATGGTGGAGAGCATTTGAATTAGGTGATCTTTAGGGTTCCTTTCAACCCAAATTAGTCTATGATTATATGCAAGCCTGATCCAAAAGAGCTTAACAGATACTTGCTGTAAATTTCTTTTACAAAATTATCTGGTTGCTTTTTGAATCCCTATAGTCTGAGATTTTAAAACACTTTGTGGCAGCCCGTTCCTTCCATAGCAATGCTGAAATTTTGATATTTGGTTGATTTGTTGTGAGCACCTTATGCATATGTGGGGAATTGCACTGGAAAATGCATAATTATTTTGAAAAACAGTTTCAATTTTTTTTATGAACTGTGAACAGAAAGGGTGGATTAATTTGTTTTGATTTATTTATTTGGATTTTTAGTAGTGCTATTGACATGACATGCATGACATGACTGCCTGAGTTCTGACTGTAGTAATGAAACACAAACAGAAGAATGTGTGGGGTATGGTTCCAAGCATATATGCAAGTTTTATCAGTTATAGACATACATAGTTATACATATATTTGGAATCATAAGTTCTTTTTATAGTCACAGAAGCTTGTTTGCATTGATCCAAAGGTACAGTAGAAGATTAAACTTCTGAAAACTACAGTCACAATTCTTCCAGACTCTTGACAACGTGGTGTATTTAAAACAAGGCCTCCTTCCTGCTGCAGTCCATGGTATTGCTTATCTGACAAAGCCAGGCCTAAGCCTTCAGTCCCAGGACTGAACTGGAGCCTGTTGAAAAAGCTGAGATGGTGGAGGAATGTGGGGAAGGTTTGTAAACAGCTGAAGTGGAGCCTTCTGGGTTTAATGTGTTCCATAACCAGTTCAAACAGGGCAGTGACTGAAAAACCCAGATGTCAGAGTTACACAACAGCTCCTTCAGGAAAGCAGCTTTAAGTTTTCAGTGGGCTTTATAATAAAGAGCATGCATGAAATGTTCACCCACAGATAGTGAAGTGTTTGCTTTGCTAGCAGCACTCACCCACCATCAGCTCTCAACTCATCCTTTCACAGGGGTAGAGAGGGATCTTCATCCCTAATGCAGATTTCTGCATTACCCTTATGCTACTGTGTGTGGGTTGTGTATAGCAGACTTAATGCAGCAATTTGCAGACCTGCATCAATTTAGTGCTTTTTTTGTTCTTAAAGAAATGCTATATTGACTGAAAGTTTGAGGCTTTTTTTTCCACCTGGGCTTATGTTGAGGCCCTTTGAATGAAGGAGGGTTTATTTTGAAACTTACAGAAGTTTGGCATTTTCTTTTCATACCTGTAGCTTCATATTCCAGCACTGTTCAACTACATCTGATCTATTTTAGCCACCCACCATGGGATGTGACAAGATGCATCCTATAAGCAATTATTTCTCCCCTCCTCCTCTGAAGGGAGTCAAGACTGTGAGCTCTTGTACTGAAACTATCGAAAGAACCCCACATCAGCTATCCTGGTTTTAAATATTTAACACTTCTAAAATTTTCCTATGAAGTTCTGCCAATTTAGCGTTTCTGGTGGACTGTCAGGATTCTTTCACATGGCACTTGTTTTTGGCAGGGTATTCTTTTTTACCCTGTTATGGGGGTATAACAGCACTGCTACTTGTTTTACTGCCTTGCAATGACTGAATTTAAAATCTTCAGTATTTTTAAACAAAAGGTTGTTTTCATGTAGAGGAATGACTTAAAAGGACCAACACTGATCTGTGTATTCTTATTTGGTTAAGACTAGTGCTTTAGTTGGGTTAAGAATACAAACCACAGTGAACTGTCATTAACATGGACTCACATAACCTCTGCCCTCAGTTCAGTTAACCAGCTGTAACGCAGCCTTTACATAGAAGGTTTAAAGGAGGCTGCAGCTCTGCCATTCCTCCAGGTACAACTTGCCATCTCCTCAAATCTTACAGTGCTGGGCCATCTCAAAAGTGGAGTATTTCTGGTTCTGAATGCTGTATGACAAATATCTTCACCTGATATTCATTACAAGGCTTGATGTGCCTCTGCTGCACAATCATAAGTTCCATTATTACCATGCATAAGACCCTTCAAGTCTGATGCATCCTTAGACCATCTTCAAACTGCCTGGAAGGGTTTGGCACAGTCAGGACTTAGATGAACACTGATCTCTTTTTACTTTGTATGTCTCACTGGCTTTTCCGTCCCTCTCTTTGATTCTGTGTGTAATTTATCGCCAGTATGCTGATCTGTACCCATCTGTGCTAATGACTTTATCCCAGGGTTTTCATGTGACTGTAGTAAAAGAGGGAAAAAATTAGTCCGGGTGTTCCATTTCTCAGTGTCAAACCTCTGCATTTACCTTACCTGACCTTTGTCTCACTAAATAAATACTAGTGCCAACTTCTAAACAACCTATCCTCCAGTAAACATTTCTGATGAGAGCTGTCTGTGATTGCTGACTAGCCTCCCCCTGGACTGTTATAAGAGGATTTTAATAGGGCTTTCTTTTTGCTATCAAGGCTTGATCAGTAAGGCTTGACTCAATATTCTTATTAATGAGGTTCCATAGATTGTTTGTTTTTCCTATTGTGCTCAGTGAACAGTGTAATAGTCTAAAAAATGAGAGGACACATTGGATGCTGATTTGAATTTATTACAAATCAGCAACCAGTAGTCATATCAGCTTGCCTTATTTTGTCAGAGAACATGAAAAACGTAACAGGAATACAAGTTCTGTTTCCACAAGTCTGAGGAAATACTTCATTAAATGAAGCCTTAATGAAGTTTAATACTTCATTAAACGAACCAATTTCTTGGGTGACTTTTTCACCTTACATGTTTAATCAATTGTACAATGCACAGCTTTCTCTTAAACAGGCTGGATTCAGAGAAGTAAGAGCAGAAGAATCTAGTTAGCTGTCCCTAGCTAGCAACAAACCTCGGTGTAACAGCACATGAGAAAAACAACTGGCTGCAGGTGTGGTGGGTGCAGCAAGTTCTTCAGAGGCTTTCTGCTCACTTTGTTTCTGTGTGTTGGTGTCAGTCTATTGTACGTGGTTCTTCACAGATTACTGGGTCCTACTCTAAGCCCATACATCAAAAGAAGGAACATACCAGGGTGAAACTTGTCCCACAGATTTCATGGCTTCAAGTCAGAAAGAGCCTCTGTAGCCCATTAAAACTTCACAATTTTAATATATGAAAGGGTTTCCACATATTGCAGAGTCAAAATCTTCTGCTATATCATCAACACAGTCCTACCTATTGAACTGAATATGTGACTCATTTGGGAACTGAATTTTAAATGAATCTGTCAGTTATCTGGGGATGATGCAGAGGCTGGGAACAGTTAGTTACTGGGAGTGTGACGCAATTCCATCCTTCTGTTGCTTCAATACTTTGTGTGCTTAGAAGAGAATCAACACTTCATACTTGCACAGATGAAAAGGTATTAATCAGTATTTAGCACAGCCCAAAATTTGAGCCTGGATGAGCGGTACCTAACCTATCCTGGCAGCTACTAGGAAAATCACAAGCTTTTTATCTGTTTTCAGTGAACTTTTAGTTATTCCATCACTTCCGTTTTCTACTTCAAATTGGAGCTAAATATACCATAGGCACTAAAATTTAAAAGCAAGCTCCTTTTTCTCTAAGACCAATCATTTCTCTCTATAGAGTTCTCTTCAGTGTCCTTGATGCAGAAGTATGAAACATTTCTTTTGAACAGATGGGTTGAGCTCAGCACTGTGGTATACTGATGGTTGCTGCTTTAGCCAGGTGGTCAGAACCCTCTTCTCTGGAGGAGATTTATGGCAGCAGATGATGTCTAAAAGGATTGAGAAATGTGATGAATTGTCCATTCTGTTCCATCCCATATTTTTCCCAGGACTCTTGGTGGGAGAAGGGTTGTAGCGTAGGAAAGACCAGGTTAATTCATTATACTTTATTCAACAGCCTCTGTTGGCAAAGTCCAAAGGGTCCCTACTTGAAAACTACCAAGGTATTCTTGATCTGAATGAAATTACAGAATTTCTTTGCTCGAATACAGGTGCTTCTAGGCTCTAATTCACTTTTGGTTTTGGACAGTGAGTGCCCCTTCACGCTGGGGCAGTGTAAATGCTCCTGCCTGTTTTGAGTACACAGTCCTTACACCATCTCCCTTTCAGATGGGAGAACCCTACAGAAGGGCAGATAAACTTAGTTACTGTTACACAGTTCTCTACTGGCTACAGGATTTATCCTGAGCTTTTTCTCATAGTTTTTCTTGCATGGAAAGAGCTGCTTAATGTAACTGCAGGAATTACTGGATTGTGGTAAAGAGCATGTAGAGCTTGCACTGAAGGGTATTTTCAAAGAGCTGACTTTTCTAAGAGCTCCTATAGGTAGTCAGGGCTTACTTGACTTTGACTTTAAATAATGTAATTCTTGTCTTTCATAATAAATTTCTAATACGCTACAGCCTTATTCTATTAGCATGGTGAGCAGTCCTATTTTGTATAGTTTATTTTTGAACTGTGTTTTATTTGAAGGTTCAGCTGTCATCTAAATTATGAGAAATATATGAAAATAGCATCCTCTACTTATCAGCATATAGATTTTTTTTCTTCATATTTTGTGTGAAATAAAAATAGAAATAAGGTAAAAATGTGACTGAATTAATGTAGTACATAACTCTGGAGGCATAGCTGCCTGGCAGAATAATTCCTAATGAAGTCATCTTTCAAAGGAAACCTTGCTTCAAGTTAAAGAATGCACGTGAAAACAATAGATTATTATGCTTAAAAGAAAAGTAGATAAATAGACAGAAGGCATGACTGAATAAAATTCTCCCTACTTGGGTAGTTTGTATTTCATTTGGTAGGTATAAATCCATGTTATAGATGCCTAGAAGAGACGGTATTTTCCCCAGGCTTTCTGTCACTAAGTCATTAATGTGGATTTCTCTGCTGCCCTCCTGATTGATATCATATCACTGACTGTCCTGTGGCAACTACTCCCCAGCAATTTGGCACATTCATATTACTCATGTTAATCAGATATTTTCTTCAGCACCTGCTCTCATCCTCTGTAGGCTTTCTTTCAACTTCCATGAATGTTACTAAGAATTGACTGAAGCTCAGTGTGGTAATAAAGGTATCCCCACTAAAATAAATAAATAAACAAATTAAAAAAAAACCAAAAACAAACCCAAAATTTCTTGCAATGTAGAATAAAACTTACAGTTTTAATACTTTAAGCGACTTTTAAATGATCATATTTGATAGGCTCTATCAGGAATTTAGATCTATTTTGATTGAAGTGACTTTATTGACCTATGTCCAAGAAAGCACAGGCTCATTCTTGAATTCTATGTCCTACAATTCAGGCTGTGGACTAAAATCAGGCAATTTGCGGGTATTTCCAGTAATGGTTCAGGGAAGGATATTTTATTAGTTTCCCATTCTCTGTTTGAAGTTCGTGTGCTCCCAGGAAAATGCAAGTTTGACTTAGGAAACTACTGGTGTGGTGCCTGAGGAGTTGGTATCAACTACTCCACAGCTCTAGTGAACAATAAGAGTTAAGGTCACCATCTGAATTTCTCCTCCCATAATGAGCAACTTCCTCTCACCAGGCTTGGAAAGGCATCATTCTGTATGGCTCTGGACCATAGTTAGGAGAAGTATTTCTATTTCCCTTGAGGAACAGTGGTCATATTACCCACTTAAAATAGTCCAGGTTTTGATTTTGTATTTCAGAAGCAAAATTGTTCCTGGCTAGCCTGAGTTATGAAAGATTTACTTTGAAGAACAATACAAAACTGCTGATGCAATTATAATGAAAATACTATTCTGAGGTAAGGCTATATGAAGAACAAGGGTATATAAAAGCAATTTAATTTCATGGGTTTTGGAAGCATTGCTTTTCATCTATTTAAGATCTATTTTTATTAAAATTTTTCAGCCTGGAGGTCAACGGTTTTTTTAATGTATGTTTGTCTTTCAGTAGAGTATTGATTTAAGCAGCAGGTTGCATGGCAGTGGTCAAAAAATCTTAATTTGCATGCATAATATTTATATTTTCTCTTCAAGAAACACAAATGGCTATTTAGTAAACCTTCTTTTACTGAGTTGCTTTTTTTGAAAACTATGCTAAATGCAGGTTGGTTCACTAATGAATTGTCACATGATCCTCAGGATAAAGAAATTTGTTTATATTAGTCTGTGCTCTTTGTCCTTTACTTCTTCCACTAGGATCTTTCCTGTTCCCTCCCATATGATACCCTCAGATCTCTCTTTCCACTGCATTCTTATCTCCTCTCACAAACCCAACAGATCTCACCACTGGCCTTCTTCTCCTTCCCCAACCTGCTGGCTGAACCAGAGGCAGGCTGACCAGCTGGTGAGCACCAGATTGCCTTGCCAGGAAAAAGAACTTCCCAAGTAAGTAGTGCTCTGTAGTGTTAATTAACAGGATATTCATCTAATTCATACACAGTGGCAGTTCATGCTGTGAGCCAAATCTTTGATTGACAAAATCTTGTGCACTCTGGCTAAACCAAGCACTTTGTTCATTTAAACCAGAACCTAATCTTTTAAGTGGAAGTAGTAGTCATGAAAGAAACTGCTGGGTGATCTCATAAAGTGAATTTATCACATCTCTGGTCCTGCAGTTTTCTATGTGTTGCTATACTAGTTCGTTCTTACTTTGAGCCTGGCCTGCATTTCTATGCTGCTGTTGCAAAATGCCTCTTTTGAGGTTCAGTGTGTTCTGAGATTTCTTGGAGAAGTCTGTGGGTGAGTTTAGTTCTGCTTTTGAAGTCAGAGGGCAATCAGATTCAGAAGAAGCCTGACTTCTCTTGCATGTTGTTCAAAAGGGGCTTTTATAGCTCAACCCTTAGTTTAGAAATATGTGCAGTTTCAAGCACAGCTATGGGTTCACATATGTTTATCCAAGTGCCTCAGTGTATAATGAATATGAGCCTAAAACAATACAAAAATTAAGTTGTCTTCTACCTGTTTTACCAAAACTTTTTATTGTTGTTGCAAACCACAGCTATTCTTTGAGTCATGTGATTATTACTTTTTTAATATTCCTTGCTTTAATGTAAATAAAATTTTGTTCTCACAGTTACTGACAAAACATCAGAACTGTGTTTTCCAAATGATCTAACCCAAATGAAATGAAAGGCAATGTAAAACCAGAATGACTCCAAAAGCTTAGAAGCCTAAAGTGTAATAAAAATTTCAGATGAGCTCATACTTGAATTCAATTGTTTTAAATTCAATTTGAAGCTATGATTTTAGGAGCATACCAACCAGTGAGTTTTGATTACAATAGAGCAAAGATAGTGCTTTACTGTAATCAGGTTATTAAAATAGAGGAAAGAACCAACAGATCTTACCTCATGGGCAGCCTTCCAGAAACAGTCCACTCAATGCTTGTGTTTGCTAAGACAGTGGGAATGGACGTATCAGATCATCAGTGGAGATCGTGATACCCAGCTATCTCGACTCAAGTGTCTGTTAAGTGTTAACCAGAAGAGAGAGTGCCCTGTATGGAGCTGTCATTGTGCCCAGAGCCCTGCACAGACCCAAACCTTTCACCTTCTGGCCAATGACGTCCATCTGCTGGACAAAAATCGACATTACAGCAGCCAAACACAACGGCTTCTTAAAACGCACTGTCTGTATGTGTAATCGGGACTTAATTTTCTTAAAGCAGAGAGGTTTATTTGCAAATTCTTGAAGTCTGCAGGAGAGTTTCTCAGACGGAATAATTTCCTCAGTAAACCTATCACTCTTAATGGAGATATATTCTCACTTTTTTCCCCCACAGATTCTTACCTACATCCTCATGAGGCTGCTGCATTTTCTTCAGGTTCAAAATCTGGACAGTGGTTGGCTCCCTGCTGATAAATTTACCACCAGAAAACAAGTGGAAATTTTACAATTAAAATTTGGTCTCTCACCTTCTGAGAGACCTAAACTGTATAAATCAATTAAAGGCAATCCTTTCCCATTTGTTTTAGCAGACATCACACCAGGAATACTCCTAAGAGATTTAAATGAATCCTCTTATTTGTATGCACTAGATCTTGCTGCCTAGGAGATGTACAACTGCCATATATAATAGCACAGTGTACCTGAAGTGTGTTTAAAAATAGGAAGCCTGTGAAACAGAACGGTAAAAGCTTGAATTAGCATGATTAACAAAAAGCTTTGTATCAATTTTATCCACGAAGAATAATTCAAAGCATCCCAAGTCTCTCTTCATGTTGGCTAACATAACCCATGGAATTTAACATGGGTCAGAGAAGAAGAACCAAATTAGAAAACTCTCTTGAAAATGTCATATGGTTTTGAGACCATCTAATCAAAATTATTCAAAAGTAAATTGTTTTGAAGTACCAAACCAAAGTGTTGAACTGCCAGAAATGGGAGTTCTGCTGAATTTCCCATCCTCCCCTCCTGTCAACATGGAAAGGTAGCACTGTTGCTGCCTATATCCTGCAGTCTGTTCTCCCTGGAGCCTCTCTTCACTGCCTGACTGAAGTGATTAACTGATAGATCCATGTTTCTGAATCCCAGCCAACACAGTGATCTTTTACTTCAGTTGTTGAACAGAAGGGCAGTAACCACAGTGTAACTGGAAAGTGGTTGTAAGTCTTCCTTTGATGGCCCCTGAGCACTGAGTGTCCTGCTGTGCATATTCTTTTTCTCCTTCGAGTACCCGTATCCAGCTAATTAATTACCCAGTGAGCTGTGTTGTCCCTGATGCTTTGCAGATGGAGTAGAGCAGCATTCCCAACCATTAACTTCTCTTAAAAATTGATGTTTGCCATTTGACAAGACATTTTCTCCTTGTGGTGTATTTGCACGCTTGCTAGAGCGGGGAAGTTCCTCTGATATGGGATACCTCTACCGATAAGCTTCAGGGTCACTTGGCAATTCTGTGTGAAAACCACTTACTGTTCTCAACAAATTGTAATTCTAACAAATTTTTAAGGCTGCACTAAACAGAAAGTCAATAAACCCCTACTCAAGGTGTCATTTGGATAATTAAAAATTGTAATAAACAGTGAGACAATTGGCAAGTGAGGTGTTGGAGCATATTGGTGCTTAGCTACATGCAGTGGATTAACTTTCTGATTTGGCTAATTTAAAATTCACTACATGCACTCAGCTTTTTTTTTTTTTTTTTGTCTTT
>JAOXXN010000001.1:114410404-114420946 GCA_026770055.1 Myrmophylax atrothorax | reverse complement strand
TTTTTGTCTTTTGAGAAGGAAAACCATGAATGAATGCAAGATCTTCATTCTCTTTTGCACCTCAAAAATGTTAGTTATTGCTGTTAGTACTGGCATTTATAGAATACCAATTCTACTCCCTGTATACAGCAATAGAAAAAAACAGTAATATATGAGAAATTTCCAGCTGTGTAGGGTGATGTTTGTATTTCTCTTTAACAAGAAGGTGTAAAGGGAGAGAGTTGGTTCAGTTATTAAAATATCTATGTATTTCTCTCTCAACGTTTTAGAGAAAGTAAGTTCCCATATCTGATGGAAACAATATTGCAAGGACTCTGGTGAAGGCTGTTACGTTTTTATTTGCAGAAAACTCTGTCTTGTATGAAGATTTGTGTCCCTTCAATACAGAACTGTGGGAGCTCTACCCTCGCTCTGGGGATGCAGAAACCTTTTGCCAAACAGGCTTTGCTTCCAATCAGTTTTCAGTATGGAGCATTAGGCAGTCTTTCCAGTGTCCTGGAGTCCTATCCAGGACTGACCATGACAAATAAGTGAGACACAGATTAAAACTACTGCTGGACCTTAAGACTGATTTTCATACTGGTTTGCAATATAGATGCCATTTAGAACGAGGGAAATATTTCTGCCAAGGTTAAATATTCTGAAAACAGAGAAATTACCTTTATAAATACTGCAATATGCCTAAGGGACATTTTTTTCTTACACAGTGTTAAGTTTAAAAGTAATCAAATCTCCTAGGAGTGTAATGTCACATGAAGTGATTTAAAGTGGCAGAAGAAGAACAGAAAAGTTAACATTACCATTTCATCTCTGCCATTGTTCCTGTTATGCCCATACTTTAAAAAACACAATAATGCCTGTAAGACATCCAGCAGGCTGACGTCTGTCCATCCTGAGGAACAATGGAAGGAATCAAGAATAGAGCAGCTGCCTGAATTCTGAACCGTCTTGTTTTCATAGGCTCTTACATAAGCCCTTTTTCCTTCTGATTCTGTATTTACCAAGTCAAGGGTCTATCTCATTGTTCCATTAGTGCATTACCTGAATTTGCAGCAACCAATGAAATAAGGCAATAAATCTTATCAGATGTTGTATGTGGAACATAGTCCCAAATGCTCTTCTGAGTGATCCACATCCCTCTCAAGCACATATCAAAAAAAGTAAGATTATATACAGGAAAAGAGAACAACAAATGTTTTCAAAATGATGATATATAAACTGAACAGCACAAGTGCCGTTCTTTTGAAAAGCAAGTTTTTCAGATGATCTGTGCATAAAATCACTGATGGGATGTGTGAGTAGAGGGGACAAAGTGCCCCCACCCTCATTCCTCTCTCCCTCCGTGTTCCTGGCAGGAGTCTGGATAGGCCAAGGCTAGAGCGGCTGCCCCACTGCTATCAGACCCCACAGCTGAAGAGTATCATATGTTAGTCCAATTCATTTGAAGGATTAATTTTCACACAATTTAGTCTGAAGAGAGAAGATGCAGTGTTTTAAAAGCATGTTTCTTGCCTTGCTATGGGTGAGGTATCTGGCTCATTTGTCCTTCATAACTTGCAGATCTGAATGTTTCTGAGAACCTTAGGTTGTCTCTCTCATGCATTGCTTCCCATCATGTCACTGCTGGATCTGTGACATGTCTTTGAGCAGGCCTGTTTACTTGCCACCTTATAATTTATAATTAGGTTCATGTTATTTATAACCCATTCAAGAGATACAGATAGGTTTTCAGGTGTTTTTGTCCACTTATTATGACTGAAACCTCTTGGGTTTCTCCTAGGTCTCAAGAGGTTCAGCGCTTTACCAACAGGAGCTTCCTTATCACTGTCAGGAATGAAGTGTGTTTTGGCATGTGCAGAAGCCGAATGCTGGGCTCCTGGAGGACTTTAAACTAGAAATAGGTGCCTACTTAGGTTTAAGAGCCTTCAGAGCCAGGCAGCAGCTGAGCAGAGCTTTTCAGTATCACTGTTGGTAATTGCAGCTAACTTCTGTCTAGCTGCCTGCTTGGATACTTAAATACCTTTTTGGGATTTGGCCCTAAAGAATTTTTTTTTACTTTCTTATGCATTAAATAATAAAGAGCAGGCAATTAAGAAATCTTGCTTAACTGGGTTAACCTCCTTAAGAAAGCTACAAATCAGCCTCATTTCCTCCTCCTGAGAATCATTAGATCATTTGTTACAAGGGCAAAGGGAGCCTCTGCAGTGTTTCATGGCAGAAGCTCACAGGGCTGCTCTATGGAGTGCTGTGTTCAGTTGTTTACAAACCAAGTGTGATGGATTGAGCATCCCAGTTGGATGTGTAGTTTGAAAAGTGATATGTCAGTTGCTATTTAATTAGGACTCTGCAACTCACCTTTCTCAGATGCTGTAGCTTATTAAAGTGTTCCCTGATTGGGAATATGCAGATGCTGTTGGTGGAAGAAATAGCTGCCCTTCGTCAGAGTGAAAGGACTTTGCCACCTCTAACTTGGAGTTATGGCAGCAGACTTGGACCCCAGGGCTTAGGTGTAAGGACACAGCAGACAAACAGGCTTCTGTTTTCCTTCCAAGGAAAATGCTGTCAGAGAGGGGTGCTGTTGTGCTCCCTGTCCCAGGAGGGGAAATGCTTCTCCATTGCTGCCTGTGTATCCTACTCCCATGGCTCTTCTCTGCAAGAATTTCAAGAACAGGTGAGCAACTTCTCTGCTGCTTGCTCATTTGGGCTTGGATGTGAGAGCAATTGCAGGCAAATAATTTGGTGTTTAGTACCTCTGTGAGAGGCCTGCAAAGAATAAGCTGCTTGCAGTAAAAGAACAGGACAGTGTTTAAGGCCAGGTTGGATAAGGCCTTGAGAAACCTGGTCTAGTGGAAGTTGTCTTTGCCCATGGCAGGGTGATTTGAGGCTAGATCATCTTTAAAGTCTCTTCCCACCCAAGCCATTCTATGATTTTCCAGTGGTCCAGTCTTGTCTTATTTGGAAGGCAGTAAGTACTTTACAAAATTGAAGGCTTTGAGGCTGCAAAGAGACTCCCCAGTATGCTCTACTGAAATTGTAAAGATATCTCTAGAATAAACTATCCTGTGCCATACAAGTGCCCTGGTTTAGTCAACTACTGTTAACTACTTCTTGCCTCTTCATTGCTGCAAGATTTAAAAAAAGAAAACAAAACCTACAAAAACCAACCTCAAACTCTTACCAAAAACTGATGATGCTTATGCAAACTGTTGTACTGATACATTTGGAGAATTATATATGTTATTTATACTAAGATACAGCAGCTGTGCCAGTGCCTTAAGCCTGTCTGTTCATTTGCTTCAAATGTACCTTTTGAGAGGTGGCAATTCTCTGTCTCAGAAATATGAAAGATGAGTTTAGAGGAAAGCATCTAATCTGTGTATATATATATATAAATTTTTATAGAAAAATTTACATTAATTAAATAAAACACCAAGTACTGTGGTGTTGGGCCCAACTTCTCCAAAAAGCTGTTGTATGTACTTCTAAGACAGAAGCACAGTATTTGTTCTAGATGTTAATGTGTGTGTATAGGGATAAGGACTGTTTAGCAGGTGAGAAAATTCTCCACTATGGAATTAAAAGATTGAGTTTAATCTTCAGCTCTTTTATCTCTGCCTTTGGGAATTCTATCTTTATTCAGTAGTTTGCTTCGGCTTTTGTGCAAGCAAAATTCTACTGTATTTCCCAACTCTTCTGTCTTTTGGGGAAGTGACAAATCACCACTGAGAGCAATATCTTCCTTTTTAAGTTTGGTTTTTTCAAGCAGTTTCAGGATGCTGGTTTTGCTCATTTAAACACCTCCTTTTTTGTTAAGGCAGTCATATCCTATAGCACAGAGATGCCCATAGAGTAGGAAATAATCATGTCAATGAATCTTGCCCCCTACAAGAGGCTAAACAAGATGTGTGACTTAAGCCTGTGTCTGAATGACAAAGTTCTCGCCAAGATACTGAGCTGATTAAGTCCACAGTCTCTACATCTCCAACTCTAACAGAAATAATGGTCATAGCTTATATGGTCATTGTGGGAACTATTGCATTTATATATAAATATTTTACACATTTTACTGTGCAACATATTATTTCACTAGGAATTAATTACTTTCTTGCTCATATAGATATTTCTGGTTTTGCTATGGGAAAGTAATGATGCCATAGACAACTGAGAGGAGCTGGCTAAGTGTTATCAATGGCTGCATTTTATTTACCAGGAGACTGGCAATCCTCTAGAAGTATTTTTCTAGTCATTTCCTTCACCATACACACAAGTTCTTTGGATGAGCAAAGAAAAGCTAATGAAAAGCCTATGATAATGAGATCACAAGAGCAATATGAAAAGAAACTGTCTTGATTATTATAATAATCTAGTATAGGAGCAAATTATATTATTACTCTAATATATACTCTTGGCCAAAGGATTAGAAAAAACACATCAACCCCCCCAAGCAGTTGTGAAATTGTTAAAGCCATTTATGAAACTGCGGGAAAACAACTTTTCACTTCCATTTAACATGTATATATATTTAGAGTTGGGAAATGATATGTAGTAATAAAAACATGTAATAAATACTTTCTGTAAGCCAAAGAAAGGATTGACATTGCCCAATTTCTGCAAACAAGAGCAGAAACATCAAATATTCCTATAGTCACTATTCACACCCAATAAAACATAAGGAGTGTTTCTAGCTGAAATATTACTGAAACCACTTATGTAAAGCAAAGGGAAAGGAGGAGGAACTAAAATGAATGCAATTCAATTGCAATTACTTTGCTTCGTGAGAAGTTACCTGAAGTAACCTGGGAAAGACAGGCTTGCAATGTTTGGCGACAGAACCGTTTGAGTGAGATATTGGTCTGAGGATGAAGCAGGAATGCAAAATCATTCCTGTTCTCCTGTAGATTACAATATCTGAATAAAGATGGGGGAGGAATGTTAGCTATGCCAGCAGGGATGGTTGTAGAACATCTAGGCATCACAGGGAAGTCAAGATTGTAAGACTGTGAGGTGGTTTTTAAAAAAAAAATTAAGAATTTATCTAAGGTAAAACTGATCATTATTTCACTCTGTTAGTCCTAGCTTGGACTTGTGCCTCTGTCCTAATAACCTTACAGACACACATGTCTGTGCTCACATGAGGCAAGCAAGGAAATGAGATTTTTTTTTAGTTTTAAATAGAAATCATGGTTAAAGCCTTAACCCTACCTTAGGGCTTGTTGGATGGGGTCAAAACCTTTGCAGTTAGCTGATGAAAATGTGCTCTGCGACACCCACTTTACTGGTTCGGGTTTGTTCTGAAAGTACTGCCGGGCTGATGGTTTGCTTTGGGCTTCACTTCAGACCAGGCACTGTCAGCTTGCCCCCAGCTACACAAACACTCTGCTGTGTCTGCAGATACTCTCTATCATATTCTGGCTCACTCATCAAAGTGTCCATATGAATGCCATGCCACAGTTACAGGTGGTGTGGCAAAGACTGGAGCACTGCTATAATACTCTGCGAGCAGTTGTGCTGATGACAACAGGACTGATTTCAGAGCAAAGTGTCGGTCAGTGATCATGAACTTGTTTCTGGTCTCCAGTCTAGAGAAAAATAAAAACATATTCTCCAGGCTTTTCAGTTGCCAGGAACTGCTGGGCTTCATCCTCAATGGTTTCATATTCACCCCTTTTGCTACAGCCTGAGAGCTTCACAAGGGAAGCAGGGAGGGAATCTGTGCTCAATCTGTGGCCAGAGACCAAAGAAACCTGCAGGGTAACTGGGAACAGCATTGAAGCTGCCCTGCATTGGGCCAGTTGTTGCTACTGTGTCAGCTGGAAGGCTGAGGGAGCACCCAAAAGTGCTTTTTTAAAATCTTTTTTCTTTCTTTTTTTGTTTTTGTCCCGGAGGAGGAGGAGGATAGAAGACAACAGCATCATCCAGCATATGGGCATATTTAAATCAGTTTTCTGCTTCTCCTTTACAGTTACTTCCCAGCTGCTTCCCACTTCCCTCTCAGATGCAACAGGGCCCCAGATTTCAACTGCTGAGATGGAAACATGCTTAATAATAGATTATGAAAAAGACATGGTGAAAAATTCCAGTATAGATGGAGGATTTTAGCGCCAGATTGTGCCCTGGGATTCCAATGCATATCTTCCATTAAAGCCATGAAAAATGTTTGCATTTCAAGGAAGAATTTGGACTTTTGACACAATTCCCTCTTTTTCTTTGGGAGCCGAACATTTTCTGTGGTAACAGAACATATTATAACAAGAATAAATATAATGCATTCAGGCATTAAAATGAATAACAGTCCTTGATCTATTTGCTGAAGATTACAGGCATGAGATGTGAAAGCTGTTAGTGGCTTGAAGAAAGATATTTGCTGTAATTGGCACTGCAGCCTTGCTTTTTTTACAAAATATGAAGAAGATGACCAGAGAAGTGTCCACATCCTCACGTTCTATGGAGAGGTTGCAGTGCATTTCATGATCCTAAATTTGGCCAGTGGTTTTTTGTATTTCATTGCCTTTTGAATCAAGACATCCTAAAATCTCGGCGTAATGTTCTTGCCACACATGCGCTATTCCAGAGGGGTCAAAACCTTGGTGGTGAGTGTGTATAGCTATATGTTAAGCCTGTCCCCTGTATTCACAAGGTGTTGTATGGATTAAAATGGCATTGTATGAATGGAACACTTCTTTTTTCCTCAAACACTCAGCCCTTCGATTTCTGTATTATTTCAAAATGGAGCAATGTAAGTATATACCGAGTGAAACTTTGTCCTCCAGAATGGAAATAGTTCCCATCCTTCTCTCCCTCTTGAAGTGTTTGGGGCAGTCTGTTTCCATTCCTTCAGGAATGAAAGTGAGTGCCTGCCTGCCTCCAATTTGTGCTTATTTCCTGGCAAATCAGGTGAAACAGAGCTCAGCCCAGGAGTTTTTGAGCTCTCTTTTGCTTCCTGTTTTCTGGGACTTAGAGCTGGAAATGTAGATCCCAGTGGTGATGGTGCTGCTATTTTACAGGAATATGCCTAGCATGCCCTGAGTCCCGAGGTCAAGATAAACTTCCTTACTGGGCTACCCAGTACAATGTAATTTGGTGTGAAACCTTCATAAATTCGTGTGGTGGCAGATTTCACCAGAAACGTAACTTGCTTTAGTGAGCATCTGTCAAAATTGAGTGTTCTTCCCGAGAAACTGCTGTTGCATCAAAGTTGACTTTAAAAAAAAAATACATTATCCATCTCATCAGAGAATTCTCAGCTAGTTGTGAACACACATTGTTTTGAGCATTACTATTCCTTTACATATGAGGCATAGATAATGCCTGGTGTGTATTTCCTTGGGATGCATTGTGTATCTTCTGTTTTGGTCTCCTTGCTTAGGAAAAACTAACGTGTTTTGCATTGTTGGCTGTTGAGTGGGCCAGAACAGCAAAGCCAAGAGGTTTTGCCTGTAAATACTAGCCACAGCTAGCTAGGGTGGGGTTTCCAATGATTTAAATACTTATAGAATGCCAGCAGAGGGTGAAAAAAGGAGGGGGGGATAAAGGAGGGGAGTTGTTGTTTTGTTTGTTTTAATCTCTGTGGGGCTGCTAATTGCACAGAGCTGTCTCCTCAAAGAAATATTTGGTAATAATCATATAGTGCTGAGAAGGGAGGGAAAGGACCCTTACTTCTTCTTGTTATTATTCCAATGGTTGGAAAGGCTTACAAATGCTTTCCAGCATTTATTGAGACCTGTTCATAATTTTTCCGTTCTATGGAAGTGGTGAGCACCTCCAACTCTAACAATAAAAGCTCGTCTCAAAGCAGAAAAGTAAATGAATGCTTGAGGAGCAGATTGCTTCTACCACGTTGTTGTGCTCTTCTTCTCTCCTTCAGAACTACTCTGTACCAGACTGGCCATGTTCCCTTGATGTTACATAGCTGCTGTATCAAGCCAGGTTTGCAGGGGTGCTTATAGTGCTCCGTGAAGGATTTTCTGGTCTTTACTTCTTATGGTTACCCTTAGCATCACCAAAGTTCAGCGAGTCCAAGAATTGGTGTACCCTGATGGATTTAAGAAGCTAGAACACCCAGCAAAGACAAATGGACTTTATTTAAAATAGACTCAGTCAGTTCTTTTCCTCAGAAAAACAGGCTGTGGCAGAGCTGGGATGTTTCCCTCCTGTAAAGATCTTGTACCAGTCATACCTTAGCTGGTTCCCCTCCTCTCCTTTTGTCAGCGTGATGCATCTGCATTAGCAAGCTGTGCTTTTCATTCCAAAGTGATGAAAGGGGACAACAATAAATTACAATGCCTTTTAAGAAGTCTCCAAATCTTATCAGATCTCACATTTCATCCTGGCTGTTCTTTCATGCCTTTCTTTAACTATTACTCTAATTGCCACTCAAAATAGTATATTTACTATCTTGAGTGGACCTAAGTTCTTGCACCTAAGTACTTGTGCACCTCAGTGCTTGCAGCTACTGTTGTGAAATAGCATGGAGGTAGAAAGCAGAGATCCCCTCTCTCCTTTTTTTTTTTTTGTAAATTCCAATTCCTTGTGAAACAGCCAAACTCACAACCTCCCATGTTTCTGAAAAGAGTGACCCTATATGTACTCTGAGCTATTGTTACACTATTAAAAATGGAAATCTGATAGTGCTTCTTGTGGGGTGGAAGGGAAAGAGTTGAGAAAGGTGTCGGTTTTACCCCAGCTGTCTCATGATGCTTGAATACCAGGAGCGGAAAACAATATAACAAATATCTGAAAATGCAGTCACTTAACCACTCTTTTATATAAATTCCAGATTACAAGCCAAACTCATTGTTGACATAAGCAGATGCAAATCTAATGAAGTCACTGCAGTTACTTCTACTTATGCCAGAGGTGAATTTGTCCCTATTTTTGGAACATGCTGGTTTTGTGCTACAGGATTGGCACACTGTATCATGTCAAAATCCTTTTGAGCAATGGCAGCATGCCACTGGCTAGCTGACACGATGCATCATGTCAAACATCTGCCTGATAATGATCCTGGTCTACTTTTTGACATGATGCATCATGCCACTGTATTGTGCCCCAAAGGCATCTGATAGGAATTGTGGCAGGATCTGATAATAAGGAATGTGTGCTGAGTATCAGAGCATTTTGGCATCTTGTGGAAAACAGTGATCTCTGTGTTAGTGCATTTATAAACCTCTTGCAAGTACCTCATGTACTTGGGTGAAAAATTATCACTAATGTACTCTCACTTCAATGTGTTGCATTAACATAGTAGATGATAAATCAAGTTCTGTTTTGGTCTGTTCTCCTTTAAGGACGGATATTGGATTTTCTCCGAAAAGTAATCAATTGGTATTGAAAGAACTTGTTCCTATCCGTGATTTTACAGGCTTTTTTGGTGACTGCAATTAAGGAGGGTGTTGTTCTGGGTTTCGTTTTATATAAACTAGCATCAGGCCTTACTGCCATTGCATCTGAAAGCGTTTTACCTCAGACAGAATGGTGCTAAACAACATTTTCCCTAAAACAGGAAACATGTTTCACAATCCTCTGCGGCAAGCGGCACAAGCTTCCCTGAGAGGATCTGCGAGGGTGGATAGCAGCCAGTCGTCCAAATGCGAGGGGGCCGGGTGCCAGGAGACAGGGCGGCCAGAGGAATGCCTGCAGGCAGCCTGGCCATATGCTTGCGGTAAAAACCTCCAGGTCAGGATCAGGCTCGTGTCCAGGAACAGCGAACTTCAGAAGGTGGTGCTTGTTATTGCCGACCAACGGCCTCCGGCTCCTGCAAACCTCACTGTCGGGATAATGTTCTGCCTTAGGCTTGTTGTTGCAGTAGGAAATGAAGGAAAAGAGATTTCTGAAATTAATAGGGCCCCGATCGAGCAGAGATTTGCATGCTGCAATCAGCACTTGCATTTTCTGTTTTTGCAAAGAAACCCTTCAGAAGTCCATATATTTGGTACAACAAAGTGTATTCTGCAAGTGTATTGTATCCTTGCAGAAACCTCTGACTGCAGAGCTTATCACTTCAGATTGAATCTATTTCCATAGACATACAAAATGCAACGGGAACAAGTTATCAGAGTGCTATTAAAGAAGTATATACCTACCTTAAAATCTGTAAGTCCAAAACTGGGAAAGAAAAAAAAAGAAGAAACTAAACATGCCTGCAGGAAATTGGATCTTTGTTCAAAGTACTGCAGTGAATGTTTTGGAGAAATGCTTTCTAAAAACAGGGAATCCTACTGGGGTCAGGCAGAGCTATTTTAACCTTGTGTATTCATTTAACTGTTCTGGCCGAGAAGATGTGTGTGTGTTTGTGTGTGTATATATATACAGAGAGAGAGAGAGTATAAATTTAGAATTTTTGATTGAAGGCTTAAATTTCTGGCCACTATTAAATGTAGGTAAACTTCAAAACAAATTTTGTGAAAAAGAAACTTGAAATAATTAGTTTTAGACCAAATGAGAAGAATACAGGAGCAAACAAGTGTAAATCATTCCCAGGTTCATAAGCTGGAATAATGCTAACAAACCATATGCATAGTCTTTTCCATGAGAGGAATGGTA
>JAOXXN010000001.1:114378186-114403254 GCA_026770055.1 Myrmophylax atrothorax | reverse complement strand
TGTATACATTGCACACAAGGAAAACTTGTTGTGTCACTTTATTTCTCTGTGGTCTATAATTTAAAGAATTTTCCATTTCCAAGCTGATAATTTCTGCCTGAAATATAAATTAATTGTATCTGTGTCTGACCACAGGCTTGATACTGTTTTGAAATATCTATTAATTTAGAACTCACAAACTTTTCACTGTAAATAACTTTAGCCCATGCACAAGTACTTGTTTGTCAGTCCTACCATCTTTTTTTACATTAAAAAAAGGTCAGATTTGGTGTTTTTGAAAGGAGTGACTGCTCAGAGCATCTTGTAATGACTGCCCATGGACTGGTGGGGAGGGAAGAGAGTTGAAACGGAAAATGAATTAGATTCTTAGGCTGTGGAAGGGGGAACATTCCTGCACAGAGAAGCAACTCTGGAGATAAGTTTTAATTTCCTGAGCTTCAGTCCCTGTATAGGAACACTGAAAGACTTCCTTCCTGATAACCAAGTCAAGCCAGGGGCAATATTAAATGGTGTATTTCTGTATATAATTGCGTGCTTGTGTATGTATTTGCATAACTGCAGTATAAATACAAGTAGTGTACCTGTAATGATGGAAGTCAACTTGTCAAGTTGTGCAAGGACTGACACAAACACTGCAGCTGAGATGTGATAGATCAGTGTCTATTTGGACTTCTGTAAAGATCTCTTTCATACTTTGTCTCTGCTTGAAGAACAGAGCCCAACTGAAACGAAAAATGAGAAAACCACCCTCCCCAACCACTTGTCTTGTATTTGTGAAAGGCTCTGGATTATGCTGCACCTTTAAGAATGATCAAGTCACTGAGGCAGATGCATTACAGATTTCTAATGCATGTGTCTCCTGTATATGCCATATTGTTATAACTGTTTCTGTCTTACTGAAGTCTCATTGTTCTGTGATTACTTAAGCAAAACTGTGAAGCTCACTATGAGCGGTACCTTAGTAAGTATTTCAGGAACAAATCTCAGGAGACTTTTTTGGAGATTTGTTTGTTTACAGAAAGCACAAAGCATTTTAAAAAATATATAGGTTACCTGAAATTCTGCATTTGCAAAAGTGTGTTTCAGAGCTTCAGACTGTGCTTCATTTTAGCAATTTTAGTAAATTTTAGTGTTTCTATTAAAACTTTTAGTTTGCTTTTTCCTTTTGTTTGTTTGTTTAATTTGGTGGGATTTTCTTGGTTTTGTTTGTTTGTTTTAATGAATCAGTCCCAGAATTTTTCCTTTTACATTATAGGGTCTTGGGATAAAACCAAAAGTCTAATACTGTGCTAAGCTGAGCCACAGTATAACTTGCTTTGTGAAGCACAGATTTACTTGAATTCGAGCCCGTTGCCTGAATATCCCAAACTGAAATAAAATTACTTGTGTCCCTCATTGCAGTTTGTGAACAACATCTGAACTAATGGTATTACTGAGCTGTTTTACATTTATCAGTTACTGGAACATCAAATCCTTTAGCTGTTACAAGCTTTTAATATTATAGATTTTAATTCTGTTAGTCAATTGCACTTCCTTAGAGTTACTTTTTTTTAAATAACCATTCATAATTAAGACTTAGCCCCAGAGTATTTGTTTTGTGTTACAATGAAAGAATTTGAATTGGCTTATATTATTTTAGAAGTCAGCAAATGTAAATGTATTGATGACACACAAGATCGGGAAATTACTTTCAATTATTTTTAAATCAGGCGTGTATTTATCGTATAAAGGAAACTTTATAGACTGTATAGTTCGACTTTTTCTATAGAACTACTTTGGAAAAAGGGTAAAAAAGCCATAAACTTAAAGAGATTCTGATGGTGCTAGAGAGTTGCCAAGCAAACCATTAAAGATAAGTCAAACTGTAATTCTGTAGAAATGCTATTGAATACTTCTGCATATGTGCTGTAGTTGTTTTTGGGTTCCTGAAAGTGCTCATGTGCAAAGTCAGCTGTGAAAATGGCTGGCTAGCTAAAAGCTATGATTCCTGCAGCTTGACTGTTGTGGGGAGAGGTTTTTTTTGTGAAAACAGTTGTAAAGTGGAACATCTGAAAAATATGTTCCATGCAAAATGGATCTTCACACACATTTATTTTGACATTCAGGTTTGATTTGAGGGAGAGAGAGAGAGAGAAGATTCTGAAATAGCCATTCACAGATGGCTTGTGCATTTTTTTCATTTTTTTTTTTTTTAATATACTTCCCTGTGGTTTTGGTTTGGGATGGATTTTTTGGTGTATGCTTGCAGATTTATCAATCCCTCTCTTTCCCAAGATCGCGTGTTTTTTTTTTTTTAATTACTTGAATTTTTGGCAGTTTTTTGCCAGATGCTGGAGTTTAAAAAAAATAAAAAGAAAAAAGGAAAGGGGGACAAAAACCCCTCCAACCTCAAAACAACAACAAATCACCCCAAACCAACCAACTAAACAAAACAAAAGACCTGAACCCCCCAACCAAACCCCAATCACTACTCTAGATTTTTACCCACAGTAAAAATTCTCTTGGCAATGAGTGAAAATTTATGCATTTATGCAGTTTTCAGGAAACACAAAATTCTCCCATCTTTTCCACGTCATAAGTGAATAAATGGGAGGGGTCATGTACACTGCTGAGGGAGTGCAGCCAGGAAAACTTGGTGCATGTTCAGTTAGATGGGTGAAATGCAGATGCTGTGCTCCTGGCCTCCCTTCCACAGGGATGGACTCATCCTGTGTAGCCTTTATTAATGGGGAGATCCTCTCCAGGTGGGAGCCAGAAAGGAATTGTTAGAGCCTCTCTGTTTTCTTTTGAAAGTATTGAGTGAAAGCTGTTGCCGATAAATTGTGGTTGTGAAACATGCCTGAGAAGCAAGTCCATCTCTGTGAGAGGGGTAGAGACTCCTAAGTGGGTGCTGGTATTCTCTTCTATGTAAAATATCCCGGTAGTCCCACTTTAATTACGAAATAAATCTTCAGTGCACTCAGTTATTTTTTATTCAAGGAACCATATGTTGAGCTCCCACTGAATCACTGATGCATCTCTTGTTTGTTTTGTTTTTAATTCCAGAAGAAGTTAGCTGTGTACAACAAGATGCAGGAGTCTCTGGAAGTGTCGCTTCCCAGCAAGCAAGAGGAGGATGAGAAAGACCAACCTACCGAGATGGAGTACCTTAACTCTCGCTGCGTCCTGTTCACTTACTTCCAGGGGGACATTGGTTCAGTAGTGGATGAACACTTCTCAAGAGCTTTGAGCCAAACCAGTAGCTTCAATTCAGAAACTGCCCTTACCAAGAGCAAGACAGGGCTAAGTCCCCTGTGGAGAGGTAAGAAGAGCAATGACCTGCTCTCTGTGGCGTGGCTTATTTGGTCTGTGTTCTGGTAACGCATACTGCATTGCAGCTGAAATTTTACTCCTCTGTGGAGGTGGAAAATTTTCCCTCAAATCTGAAAGAATTGAGGAGCTTCTTGAGTTGAGTGATCTGAAGTGTTAAAGAGGGAGAGAGGTGCCAAAGGCAAGGAAGAAGCAGACGTCTCCCACTCTTGCCATAGCCACTGTCTCTGCCAAGGCCTGAACAGGATGGGGTGGAGCTCACGCAGCTTCACAAACGTCTGCTGCAAGGTTGGAGGCCTTTTTTTTTCGAGCTCCAAGTGTGAAACTTGGCCTGTGAGGCAAGAGCAAAGGTTTTTTGGGATTCTGGCCCTGGACATGAGGAAACCTATGCAGCCTTCTCGGGTGACTTTGCCAGGTGATTAGGATTTGTCCATGGCTGCTTTTCAAGTGGGGAGGAGCCAGCCCAGGCTGGAATAGGCAGGCTTGGGGGCAAGATCTGGCCCCTATGGTGTGGTGCGTTGCTGCCTGCTCATGGGAGAGGTATGGCTGATATTACAGCTTCCTGTATGTGAAATGGGCATGACATTACTCTGCTTCCAAGCAGGGAATAGAAATGTGGTACATTCTGTGAGGCATTTGCATACTGTTATAACTCTTATGTCTTGTTATGAATATAAATGCTTATATGCATTATGTGCAGCAGTGTAACAAAGAGCAGATCTTGCCAGGTACACTAGGTAGACCTTACAGAAAAGATTTCAAGTTGGTGACTGAAGAAAACCTGACAGTAAGATGCTATTTCCATTTTGTTGAATGTGGCAGTCTGGGTAGTTTTTCAAATCCGCAGCTGCATTATTTCTGATCACATACTTATGTGGACTGGCAGAGGGATGCAAGCATTGTGGGTAATGGACTTGCACCAGGTTGAGTGAGAGAGATATCAGTGGGATCTGTGTAGGAGCAATGGCGTTCATAATGAGAGACATTGAGGTGAGACTGTTCTCATGAAAGTCACAGATATTAAGGAAAGACGGGATTTTTGGAAACTACTGTGAAGAGAAAAATAGCACAGAAGGACTTGCTTTCCAGAAGGATGATGACAAATCCGAGGAAGTTTAAGTAAAGGTCAGCACAAGTGGCTAGGGAGCTAGAGGAATTTATGGCTTGAGCCGGGACCATTAACATTAATGGGAAATTTTCCGTTGACTCGACGGAGAGCAGGATTGAACCTATGGTTACTAAAAAGGAGACTAGAGCATTTATAAATGGCCCAGACAGTCTATAAATGTTTTAGAGATGGGATCAAGGCAGTGTCCAGAGACCCCATGCCCACTGCAAGTCCTCTTCACTGAGCTTGGAGACATACCAGGAGTGGGGTTGTGTGTCTTCTCTCTGACCTCAGACAGACCCAGCTGTTTTTCCCTGTCTCCCCACCATGGTTGCACAACCATCCCTGGAGGGTTCTGCAGGGGACAGGGTGGCCTGGTATAAGGGTTCTTCAGCCATGCTGCCTCCTAACCCCATGTGCCCCATGCCCTCAGTGGGGAATGGAGGTCTGCATGTCCTGAAAGTCTTCCGGGAATAAAGTAAGGAGATACACCCTTTGCTGTTTCTGCACCTGCTGAATTGGAATGAAAATCCCCAGGGAGGCCACTGGGCAGGGCTGTGGATGCTGAGAGGGCTGAGGGCATTTGCTGCTTCAGAGAAGAGAAGCTGACAAGAGTTTTATCAGGCCCCAATGAGTTCCTGAAATATGCCCGCTTGAAAACAGCGGGAAAGAAGGATGATAATACCCTGGCCTTCTTGTTTATACAGTATTCAAAGGCACTCAGTTACAGCAAATGAATGAGGCTCTGAGCAACCTGGTCTAGTTGAAAGTGTCCCTGCCCATAGCAGGGGGGTTGAAACTAGATGATCTTCAAGCTCCTTGCCCAGCCCAAACCATGTTACGATTTTGTGAATGTGAATTTGTATCCCATTACCATTATCTGGAAGTTCTTTTATAATAACCTTCATGAACAGTCAGAATTTTTGTCTATTGATTACTCAAAGATAAATTAAAGGAAAAAAACCTTCACAATAGGTATTTTTCTGAAGGTTCAAATTTAAATGGAAAGTTTGTGAACATGAGCTGGCTCCCCAGCTCACTGTGTTTTCTCCTTTACTTGAAAGGAGGAGTTAGTAAGTTTTTTCTTCACATTTTGGTGTTTGGTTTTGGTTTTTTATTGTTTTGTTTTGGTTTTTTTAAGGTGTCCTGATTTTATCATTGCAGTGCTGTTGGAGGTTTTTTTTTTGTTTGGGATTTTTTTGTTTTGAGGAGGGATTTTGCTTACATACAGAAAATGGAACCTCAAAAGAGCAACTTTTCATCATTTATATGTTGAAAATTAGTCCAGGCTAACATTAACTTGAAAACTGATTTTTTAGAAAATATAGTTCCTCACAGAAGGGTCCAGCAACATGGATTTTAGATACTCAATTTTAGGTGTAGCTACCTGAAATCTTTTTGCAGGCGCTAACATAACTTATGATACCTTGAAACCAACACAACCTTAATGGTATTGGTATCAACATGTTTTTCCTTGCTGAAAGTTGTTTTTCTTTCTTATTTTTCTTTCCTCTTGCCTTAACTGAGAAGCAATGTTGTACCACAGAAAGTTCCATACGGTGTCTCCTTCCCAGCGTGTGCGCTTTGGCACATTTCCAGTGCGTGTTGGCCGAGCACCCTGAACATTTGCATTAGTTACCACTTCGTGGTATCCCAGATGTTGCCATCTCCCTGCCTCCCTGCACTTAGGGTAGGAAGTTGTGGTAACTGTAGTATCTATCTTGGCAAACAGTTTTTGTTAAATGCCTCCTTCCCCTTCCTCCTGAAAGCCCATGCAAGCTGCAGAGATTTAGTTTTGTTTGTTTTCGTCTTTCTCAAGGGCAGTGCAAAAATGGCTATTTCTCCTTTGTTCCACAGAGGCTGAGTATCTGTGAGCACTCGGGATGGATGGATTTACTTGCATGTTCCCATAACCTGGATGCACCTTGTGTCTCCAGTGGCATGACTTGGCCTTGACCAGTGAGCTTGGCCTCTGCAGCCACACTCAGTGATGTCTCAGTGGGGGCTGGTCCATGACAGTTTCTGACAGAGGCAGTGGCCTTGTAAAATGTGCACAGGTTTGAAAAATGGACATGACCAACATGCTTTCTGTGGCCTAGACCTCCTGCATGATTGGTGAAGCCAAGCTGTTATGCAATCGGGGATGAATTCATATTGACAGATCCAGTGGTTTAAAGTGTTCTCTCCTGGTATTAAAGCTGTCCTGCAGATACTTTGTGGTTTTCTGCACTTTTTTGAAGTGCAATGCTTGGGATTTAGGGCTTTTCCATGCAGATAACAGCCAGATAGTTTTCAAAAAGTCTCGATTACAGAGGTTAGTTTTCCAGAATACTGGCAGAGCATTGTCAAGCTGTGCTCCTCCGCTCAGTAGTGTATGGAAAACAGACGGGACATGAAGAAGTTTGTATTTGCTTTTTTTGTGCCAGCCCTGCTGACATCACCATAAGCACTCTCCATCTCAGTATAATCCCTTTTAAGAAGGAATGATTTACAAACAAGTAACAATACCAACTTTGGAGAGGTGTTGAGGCTTCTGTAGTATGCTTGAAACTCTCTCCAGCCTTCAAGCATGAGTTGCAATAAAACAACAATGCTAAAAACAGCTCAAACTTTTGAAGAAAACTGTGTTGGAGTACAGTTTGCCAGATAAGCTTGCAGCCTCTGAAGCATTTTGGCACAAAACATTCTCTACGTTTGTCCACAGTGTGCTTGCAAAGTTTATTTCCAGTATCGGAAGTTAATCAGACTCAATAAACTGCTTAAATCAAAGCAAATTAATGTGAGGAAAAATTTCTGTGTTTTTAATGGATTTTAAAACAGAGACATGAATGTCCTAGTGATGCAGTCAGAAAACACTTTTAAGTTTCCAAAATATTTTTGTATAAGCAAAGTTCAGAGGCAGGAGCATTTGAAGAATCTGTTCATTCTCAATGGTGTCTTCACCCAAGTCTCATTCCAGTTTCTTATTAAACAAAGCAAAACAAAAGGTTATTTAAAAAAGAAAAAGTATTTTTATAAAAGTTATATGAGGAACAGAGGATTCCTCGCCTCATCAAATATTAAAATTCCCTGGCTTTATTTCTCCATAGGCTATTTTTATGACTGTTCTTTCATCAGAGGTGAAGTCCTGTATTTTTATGTTTCCATCTTTGACCAAAAAAACCCCCTATTTGAGCTGAGATGTATTGCATGAAGCAGTACTTTCTAACATGAGCTGGCAGGAGGATTGTGAGAATGGAGGAATTTTTAGAATGTGATTTCATAATGCAGAGGTATTTGAATCCATTTAAATATAAGTTGAGCCCTAGCTGTAAGAAGCAGTTAGTCTTTATTTCTGACCAATAGCTCTTTGAGCTACATAGAGGTTTCTGCTTGTATGATCCCATTGGGTACAGGGCAAAATGATATATTCTATAAGGGACTAACATAAGATGTGTTAGATATGATCTTTGTCCCATCAAAGCATGCAATTAGTTTGAGATCTGGCATTCTTCCTTTAACCAAATGTCTCCTATTCTATAGCGTGACCTGTTTCTCTGTCTTCAGATGCATTTACAGCCACAACAGCTGCCTTTCTAAATGGTTTGGTCTGGGCTGGTCAGGAGTTACTATCTCCTCATAATTCTTGTACCAAGATCCTGAGAGGGCTATGACTCCTTAGCCTGAAGAAGAAAAATTTTCCTGGGGAGGATCTTATCAGTATGTTAAAAAACCTAATGGGAGGGAATGAAGATGGGGGAGCAATGCTTGCTGACAGGACAAGAGGCAATAGATGTGGATTAGAAAACAGGAAATTCCATCTGAACACAACAATACTCCTTTTATTTTCCTTGGTTTTGTTGGGTTTTGCTTTTTGGTGGTGTTTTTTTTTTGTTGTTGTTGGGTTTTTTTTGTAACTGCTGAGGATGGCTAAAACCTGGAACAGGTTACCCAGAGAGGAGTTTGGATCATACTTAAAATCTGATTGGATATAGTCCTGGACAACCTGTTCCAGGTGATTCCACTTCAGGGGGATTGGAGTAGATGATCTCACGAGGTCCTCGTGTTCCAAACTTCAGAGTCAAATTATTCAGGGCTTATTGTCATGGAATGCGTTGTTCAGATTCAGTAATACTTCATTTCTCTTTTCTCCACCAGAAAGCTCAACAATTTCAAGCCAAAGGAGCAGTTTCCCAACTTCTTTTTGGACCAGCTCTTATCAGCCTCCTCCTCCACCATGCTTAAGTGGAGTACACCCTGATTTCCCCGTTACTGCACCTGGCACCTTCCCAACACCAGATCCCAGCAGCTGGCCAGGACATGGCCTTCATCAGACTGCCCCACCTCCTCCCCCTGCTGCATCTGAATCCTGGCATTATCCTTTAGCATCTCAGGTGAGCCCTTCGTATGCACACATGCATGATGTGTACATGCATCGCCATCACCCCCATCCACACATGCACCATCACCATCCCAGCTCCCACCGTGAGCCCCGGTACGGGTCCCTGCTGATGCCTTCAGTCCGTGCAGCCAGGATTCCTGCTCCCCAGTGTGACGTGACAAAGACAGACCCCTCTGCTGTCACCAGCGCTACCTCAGCATGGGCTGGAGCCTTTCATGGAACAGTGGACATAGTGCCAAGTTTTGGGTTTGATACAGGTAAGATGGTTCGATTGTGTATGTGACTTGTTTTAGCGTGAAGAATTCGAGCAGAAAAGGTGAACTCCCTGCAGCTGAAGCAGGGCTGGTTCTCAGCTGTATTCAAATATATTTCCAGGTGGGAATCCCTCCTGTGATTGCTCTCAGGGCAGATGAGCTGGGAAATATGAAGCTCTCACAGCCTTTTTGCTGAGAGACCTTTGTCTGCCCTTGTCCCATTCAAGCCAAATGAGTTGTGACATGATACATGTTGGTTTTTTGTTGTTGTTTTTATTGTTTAAAATCTTGTGGGAAATGGTTAATTATACTTCCATGTGGAAGCTCCCAGCTTGTTCAGCTAGTTCATATGCACATTCACCAAAATGTAGCTCCAATTAACTAAAAACTTGCAGTACATGAGGACTGCATCTTTACCTAAATTGGAACAGCTCAGCATTTCCTTCCTGTGTAGTATCTGAGTGTTACAAGGAGAGTGGAGATGCTGGTTGAGCTGTGCTTGCCATCAAACTAAACATCTTTCTGTAGGATCTGGGCAGAGGTCTGTGAATTAGATTTATTTTAGTGCAGATCTGTAGCCTAAGAACAGGTTTCATGAACTAAATCTGTGTCTGTGAGCTTTGACAAGCAGGCTCCTGTCTCAGGATCAGGAGCAGTCTGGCAGCCCTCACTGTTCCTAGTTGCTTGCAGTCAGGTGGTGAGTGACTGAAAGCTTCCAGGTCATCCATCCTGGAGATCATATGTGCTATTGAGGGCTTCTTTTTCTGTTTAGTCTTTATCTCACTGACAGCAATCCTTGCAGATTAGTACTTTAAAAACCAGTATGTTATTTGATTAAGGAAAGCCTAGGTTTGCATATCTATTACCTTTTCATTAAAGTATCTGTCTCTCTTTTGATAGCTCTTACTGACTGATTCAATGTGTGAGAAGCACTTCCTTGCCTTCATTGGTGCACAGGGGTACAAGGAATTGGTGGGGGGGAAAAAAGGCTGTTTCTTGAAGATGAAATTCTATAAACCTAATATAAATATCTCTTCCCCTTAAAGCAACTGGGAACCAATAATCTCTTCTAAACACTATGCCATTTGCTGCCTCAAAAGTATTAAGAAAAGGCTTATTAGGATTCTTAACACTGGACATTTTATATCTATTAATAACATTTCCATCTATACCAGTGATACAAGAGGAATTACATTTTATGCTTTTGGGTATAGAATGACAGCCTGACCAGACTGGGATCTCAAGTTTTGCCCTTGTGACAAATTCCATAAGGGCAGCGAGCTGCCTCCCCTGAAGTGTGAGCAAACTGCCACTGCCACTGGTAGAGGGGATGAGCCCCCTGGTCTCACACCAGCCCCAGCAGTCCTGCTGCAGAGCTCTGCTATTTGACTTAACCTTTTGGGGATGGAACTGAGAACTCAGTAGGGAATTTTTAGTCAGAAGAAATGACTACCTGGCTTAGGTTTAAGTCCAGCCTAAACTGTGAGTAGTTTCAGTGCTGTGCAAACTGGTTTGCTTCCTGCTGCTTTGTTGGTAGTAGTGTGTGGAATAAACCAGGGGCTTTTTAGGAGCGCAGTACCTCAGAAAGGACTATGAGTCCTAGCACTGTTTTATGGGAGTAATGCAGCTTTTTGCCTCATGCTGCCTGCTCTTTGTGAGAATCCGTATGGGGTGCTAACTTTGTCAGGATCCTGATTTGGCAGTGGCTTGCATGTCATGTAGTTGCTCAGTGTGAGAGGCAGTGTAAAAGGTCTGAACTGTTAATTTCTGGCCCATGCTTGATGTGTGTGTGCGCGATTTAGTCCATGAGTTCCTGTGAAGGAAAAGAAGAAATGTGACTGGTTTGCAGGAACAGGATCTCAACAGACCAATGTCTTGTGACTGTTCAAAATGGCCATGCACTGACACACAACACCAAAATCCTATCAGGCAGCCCCAGTGTTGGAAACAAGGATCCAAGCACTGAAACACAGCAGGTAGTGGAAGCCTGTGACATTACAATTACTTGCTCTCTTTGCTTGCATGCTCATCTTTCCTATGCTTTCCAAGCAGAGACTTGCTGGGCAGGGCAGGAAGGCTGAGCTCCCTTTCCAGCCTTGCCTGCAGTTTGTGCAGTTGAGAGGAGTGCTTTGCTTACAGGCACTTAAGGCCTAATTGTGGTGAAAAGAGGCAGCTTAATTGCCTCTGTGTTTTGTGTGCACATCAAATAGTGTCAACCCAGGGAAGGTGTGTTGTGCTGTGGGGAGAGAAGAGAGCTGCTGAAGTACCACATCCAGCACCACTGAAGCTTTTATTGCTTCATGTGCACTTCAGGGAAAGATTACACTGGATAAGTCTCCACATCACACGGAATTTCATTACATTCAGTGCTAATGTGAGACAGCTATCTCAACAGACAGGCAGAAACTGAAGGGCCTGGAAGAGCGTGCTGGCTTTTAGTGGCACAGAGGTGGTTTCTTCAGGGTAGGGTAAGGCCATAGTGGCAAGAATATGTCAATTTTGAAAGTGTTTGCTCATATGTCCCTGGAGAGTATAGCCTGTGGAGCTGCTAGCATATCAAATAGCAGGAACTTCAGGTGATTTATATTTGAAAAGTTCATTTGGTGTATACCTAGACATTGCTTTTCAGAGTCCTTCAGCTAAAAACTGATTTCCTCCCCTTACCGTGGGTCACATTTCTTGTGCTACTGTCACATGAGATTATAGAAACATTTGCAAAATTCCTCATGCTGAATGATATGGAATGATAATGTTGGGATCAGGGAAGGCTCCCTGTAATCTTACCCTCTTCCAGCTACATTGTTGCATCTCTGCCATGCTAAGCCAAATAATTGATCTCGAATGGATGATGCTGAATCACCCCAGGGGTTAAGAGGAGGTTCCCCTTGTGTGCACAGTGGAGTTTGGGAATTTATGTTTCAGGACAGATTGTGTGGGACATCAGTGTAGCACCATTCATAGAGTGAACCAAGTATTGATCTGTCTTGCACATCTGTTTGAACTTACATGGTCCTGTTTTAGAGGATGAAGAGGGATTTAGCTACCTGATTCCCGTTAAATGTGGCTTAATCCTTACATCGTATGCTGCAAATTAACCCTTTTAGAAGCTTCTTTATTGGTACAAGTGGCATTAAAGAAAATGCTGGTCTACGTGAAGGTCTATTAAAACCCATTACATTTGTGTCTGCTGGCATGTAGTGTCTTTCCAAAGCTGAAATGCCCAAGCTATAATGCTCAGTGTAAAAGCACATTTTATATCAAGCATTGAAATAAACACATTGATATAAGCACAACATGTTTGTACTTTAGGCCACAACTCCCTGCACAGCAAGGTCGGCCCCTTGGAGCGCTGACTGTGGTTCGTGACATGTGTCCTCGGTGCACTTCTGCAGCCAAAACCCCACAGCGTCAGGGCCACATCCTCCTGTTTACGTTGAGGGTGTGCAGGCAGAGTCCAGCACTGAAGATCAGGGACTGGGTAAGGGAATTGCCATCTTGCAGTGGAGCTCATGGTTATATGAGGCCACACCTTGAGTACTGTGTTCAGTTCTGGACCCCTCAGTTCAGGAAAGATATTGAGGACTGGAGCGGGTCCAGAAAAGAGCAACGAGGCTGGTGAAAGGACTTGAGCACAAGTCCTATGAGGAAAGGCTGAGGGAGTTGAGGTTGTTTAGCCTGGAGAAGAGGAGGCTCAGGGGAGACCTTATCACTCTCTATAACTACCTGAAAGGATGTTGTTGTAGCCAGGTCGGGATTGGTCTCCTCTCAGGCAACCAAAGTAGGACAAGAGGGCATGGGCTTAAGCTCTGCCAGGGAAAGTTTAGGTTGAATATAAAGAAAAAGTTCTTTCCAGAGCAAGTAATCAGGCATTGGAATGGCCTGCCCAGGGAAGTGGTGGTTCTCCAACCCTGGAGGTTTTTAAGGTGAGATTGGACGTGGCACTCAGTGCCATGATCTAGCAATCAAAGTGGGGTTGGATGTAGGATTGAACTTGATGATCTCAGAGATCTTTTCCAATCCAACTGATTCTATGATTCTATGACAGCCAAGAGTGTTTCCCTCAGCAGCAGGGCAGGAGTTGTCCTGCACCCCAGGACTTCAGGTGATCAGTTGGATCTGGCTGTGCTGGCAGCTGCGTGGTCTGCAGGCAGCCCTTTGGGGAGGAGAAACTTGCCTTGCTACTGCAGAGCCTAGGAGGATATCCTGTCCTGCTGTTGGACAGATGTGCTGCAGGAGGCTTCCTGTAGCCCCAGCACACTAAGAGCAAAACAGGATTCTGGCACATCTGATGGCTGTAAGTCTATATTAAATTTGAGATGAGCATTCTTTATCATGTGAAGTTAGGCACATTGAGGTGAATAAATTTAAATCAAGGTGAATTAATCAACATCCTGTAGTCCTGGCCTACTGTGGAAAGTTCACTTTTGGAAATGCTTGTATGTCAGTTTAGCACATTGAATATGGAATCTGAGGGGTCAATCTTCTGCCTTCTCTGCATTTGTCTCTGTTCACACACGTCCCACGAGTTTTTCACAACTCATTAAATTTGTTTAGGTGTTCCCACAGAAACTCCATAATATTCCTGTGGCAATGAGCTGTAATGTTGGTGTTCCAGAGACAGGGAGTTGTGCTGGCGTGGCAATACTGACTCATGCAATGCTAGTGAGGGTGTCCCTGCTTAGTACAAGCTGCAAGTGAAAGCTCTTGGTAAGTAGCAGGGTTGCATTTTGATTCTGTATTAGGATGCAGATGGCTTTGCCATGGAGGAGGTGGGAACATAGTGAGGAGAAGGCCTGGAAAGCATTCCACATTCAGTTCGGTAACTAGGGCAACTTTGGGAGTTTTTTTGGTATATAAATCTATACCTTAAACCTCCTTGGTACAGTTATTTGTGTCTTGCAAAGATACCTGTCCAGAAAGGTGTCTGTTCAGCTGGTTATTTCCCTTCTACCAATTGCAACTGTCAGGTGGATGACCTTTTAAACAGATGTGTGTGTCTTTTTTTTTTTTTTAATCCATATATCCTATTTCTCTTCTTCTGTGTTTCCATTGCCTCTGGCAGCCTTTAGTGCTCCACTGGTGAACTTAAATGACTTCTTTATCCTCTTAAAGGTTTCTGGCTCCTTTTTTTATTTCTTTTTTTGGTCATTTTTGTTTAAAAAAATTGTAAACAGCAGGGGAAAAATAACCCCAAATTGTCATCACTAACTTGGAGGCAGCTTTGAAGGAAATAGCAGCAGTTCATTATGTCTCTGCCTGTGATGCTGCCAGGAAACAAGTAGCTCTTAAGCAATTAGGAGACATCTTCATTGAATGAAAGGCCTCTGAACATGTTTTTATATGAGCTAGATGAGGGATATCTCAGTTTTTTCAATCTGAAGAAATAGGGGCAAGTGCATGTGAAATGAGCAGAAAGCCAAGGAATCATGTTTGGGACGCCCTACCTGTGTTGTTGGCTTTTGCTATCTCTTCACTTCTGGGCACAGGAGTGTTTGTACACTGCTTTGAAGTCCTCATATGGATAGAGCCATATGCTGTCTTCTTTTCTGTGAGCATTAATTGCTTTGTAGCTCTACTCTGAAATGCTGATCATCATTAAATATTTGTTTGTGCTGTTAAAACAAGGAGATAGTTGTCAGATCTGAACCCTTCATGCCTATTAGGCTTTCTGAAAACATGTGGGACTGCCTGTATGTTTCACTATGTGATCAAATACAAAAATGAGATCTGTGCTTAGCCCATGGATCTGTAAACTTTGACAGGTTAAATATCAAACATTAAGCTTCAATGGTTACAACATCATTGAAGTCTGGAGTTGAACCTATTTACACTAGTGGTGAAATTGATGCTAAATTCTTATTTGATGCATTGGTCTTGGGGCACTGTATCAGGACAGTATATAACGTGGCACAGAGGAGCTTTACTGTCTGTATAGGAATGATGATTTATAGTGGGAAGTGCACCTTCATTTCGTGAAATGTAATTTACTTGGCTCAAAACATTAAGGGATAGGTTTTATATCATTTAGTGCCTTACTACCTCTACAGATATGTGCCTGCACCTTTCTCCTTTTTACTTGCCCTATAAATGAGCAAGAACGTATCTTCTTCAGGAAGTTTAATCTGCCTCTCCCTTTCTATTGTCTGGATTTTAGGTTTACACCCTGTTAGGTGTAAATCTAGAGAAGATTAAATTCTTCTGGAGCAGAGAAATCCAAGACTATAATACAGGTTCCAAGTCTGTAATGCTAAAGCCACAACATAGCACCATGTTTATTAGATAGTCCTCGCTTTTTTACAAAGGAAAATGTTAGAGGAACTCAACAATTGCAAGCTGAAAATCATTAATTTTTCCCATGTGGAAGCACTAGCCATTCTTGGCTGAAAACTTGACACTGTAGGTGAAATTATGTGTTTTTTTTACATGCTGCAGGAACATTTTCCCTCTCTCCTCTGTAAGGTGAAATGCCACAAAAACTGAGATCCTGAAGTGTCCCAGGCTTTTTCTGGTAGTGCCTGTGGCTGGCCCCTATCAAGAAATGTTCTGTTGCATACTGGATTATTGATGCAGATCTTGCTGGTGGATTTTTTCACACCATGTCATGCTTCACATTAGGTCAAAACAAGGAAGCACATAGAGGATTTTATCAGTGTTGATAAAATCAGATGTTGAGCCAGTCTCAAGTGTGATTTAAGCTTACCCTGCTCCAAAAATTGGGAGTAGTAACAATGTTGCTAACAAGTTCTCTAAGCTGGTAAATTGTGGTTTGTTTTTTTTCTCTTTTTTTTTTTTTTAAATCAAAATGTCTTTATTCTTATTTCAGTTGCTTGGGGAGGGGGAGAAAAAAAACTATATCCCATTTTAGTTATTTATCTTTTCTTTTATGACCTACAGGTCTACAACATCAGGACAAGAGTAAGGAAACTGCTTGGTTCTGAAGTGCAGAGAAATTAAGACCAGCCAGAGTCAGCACAGCTGGGCGGGTGATACAACAGTTCATGACTCCTTCAGCATGGAGCAAAGGACACACATGAAGATGAAGAGCCAACTATTCTGGTTTTACTATCGAGCCTTTTGCTTACAAGGCCATTTGTGGGTCCCACCATGTTGGAAAAAACCAGAAACCTAACTTCTCTTTCTTTCCTCATCTGAGCCTGCTGCAGCTGGGCAACCTAACTCCTTTCTGCTCCTTTAACAGTGTTTTGTTTTGTTCAGCTTGATATTTTTATGAACAGTCTCAATTGTCAAGAAAAAACCTCTCCCTTGACTACAGTGCGCCTCCTTTCAGGAATACAGTATTTTGTAGCTCTTTGTGCATCTATTTTTGTAGAAATACAGAAAGTTTGGGTAAGGATTGATGGGCTATTTTAGGATGACATATTTTTTTAAAAAAAATTGTAAAATTGTTAAGTTCTGTTTAAAGAACTTGCTCTCAGAGAAGCACTGGCAAAATGTATAAAATGCTATTTTTAGATGTCTGTGATGTGTTTGTGCATTTTGGTTTTTTTGTTTGTTACCTCAAGTGTCTTATCTTTTCTTTCTTTTTAAAGAGCTAAACCTCCCTTGTTTCCACATTACTAGATTTTGATGTTTTTGTCCTTTTGTTCTAGCTTAAGCAAGTATAATTCTCACCTAAAGTTTCAGCCAAATATTTTTTCCTGATGTTTAATTGTAGTAAGGGTGTTTTTATTTTTTCTTGCTTCTAAAGGTGGCTTTGTGCTGTGCTGATTGTCAGAAACTTGCAAACACCTTTAGCATAAAACAAAGCTTGAGGTTACAAGAACTGCATTTCCAACCCAACCATTCTTTCAAAATGGACCAAATACTCTTATAGATTTAAACCAGACATAAATTTGGGCCTCTTCTATGATCCATTGAAGCTGTTGAACACAGTCCCCTGTGGGTTATGTTGCAGGCCCTCCAAGTGCTCATAAATACCAGTACAATCTTGCAGGCAGGACTTTCACATAAGCCATTTCAAGGGTGGTAATTTACAACATGAATATTCAGGGAAAAAAAGAAAAAGCCAGGTGACTTGTGGAAACAAAATGTTTTCAACTGGCCTGATCTGTGTGCTAAGCACCTCAAGAAAAGCAGAGAAATTTTCATCTCTTGTTGACTTCAAAATGTGTTTGTCTAACCTAAGCTGTGCTCTGGGCCTTGTGAGACCCCAGCTGCAGCTCTTCAGTTTCGTAACAAGTTGCACATGCTCAGCGTGTGCACATTGAGGCTTGGCTGCCATCAGGGTAAGAATCTGGAAACTTGGAATCAGCATGGCCACATCTAACCACAGCCCTCTGCAGTGTTTGGGAAACCCCCCTTCTGGTCTGAGCCTTGGGTCTGACTTGCATAATAAGGGCTTTAGTTGCAGCCAAGGTGAGGCCACGCCAATCCTGAATAAGGGCTGCGAGACCACCCTTGGCAGCCCCAGTGCTGCCTCCATGCCCAGCCCTTGGGCAAGTGTCAGTGTGTGCTCAGGTGGGACTGAGGTGAGCCCAGGTTTGGGACCTTGGTTGCTGGGTCCTGACTGTTGCTTGGAGATGTTGCCTTTCTGCTCTGTGCACCCAGGGTCCCTCTGTAATATTTCCTAAGGTTCTTACAACTTGCTGTGTGTCTGTTGCCACTGTTTTCAGACATCCCTTTTTGAAAGGTACACCAGCTGAACGGAAACCAAGACATAAATGCGTGTCTGAGATAAGAAACAGTTTAAGGCACTGAGCATTGTAATGTAGTTTTGTCAGGTGGAGACCACATGGATCTGCGTGTGAAAGGGGAAGGGGGAGTGTTGGGATGTGTATGCCACTCCAAGGTTCAGGGCTCCCTCCCCTCACTGCTGCTTCCCTCCAAACCTTTTGAACTTGATTCTGTGAGGTGTTGAGAGTTCTCCCATGTCACGTGAGAGGACTTGATGTGCTGGCACTGGAGGCATTAGAATTATGTCACAATTTGGCAATACCCTTAAGTATGTACCTTGCTGATTCAAAGTTTGAGGCAACTTATAAATGCTGAATGGACTATGCTTAAGTGTGGCTTTAAGACAGTAGGGTTATAGTTTCTGTGTTGGGATGATGAATTAAATGTGGTGGGGGTTTTTTTTCCTCATCTTTATAGTCCATCAGTATTTTTCTCTCAATAAATTTCACTCTCATGACAGTTCTGTATATTACTGCTACTCTGGTGGAGCTAACTTCTTAATAAATTCATAATGCAATGGGAAAACTGTATGGGAGGGAATGCAGTAATAGCTGCCACAGTTCTAATCATGAGAGTATAGTTCAGGAAATATTTCAAGAATAAGAGTTCTGACTTAGGAATTCTGACAGTATTATAAAATTGGGAGGAAAAAAAAAATCCAAGTTGTTGTTTTTGTTTCCCCTGGACATGGCAAAGCTGGAAGGCAAAGACACAATGTGTCCTCATTGAACTTGAAGAAGGGAGAGTTTGGGTAGCAGGGGAAGAAAAAGCAGAGGCAACAATTCTTTTTGAGGTGTAGTGTGTTTGACTTCCTGAAATAAAGACTAGCAAGAGCAGTCTGTTCATTGCCTTCCTCTTCACAAGCTCCTACTATGAGGGACCTCTGCCAATTCCCTATAGATGTCAAAATGGGACACAAAAACCCCAGACCGACAGTTTGCACTGGAATCTCTATCTGGGTTGTATCATTGAGTTGCTGGTTAGTGGGAATGAATAGGTGGTGAAGCTGTTGCATCTCCCACTTCAAGGACTACTGTTCTGTACCCAGTTTCCACTGCTGAACCTGTGAGCGAGCTGAAGGAACTTCTGACACTATGCAGGCCCCGAGATAAGTGCCAATAAAAACCTGCTATCATCTGTAGCCACTCTGAAATTTAAATAAATTAATTTTTTTCCCTTAGTCAGTAATTTTCCCTTGTGCCAACAAGTGAGTTCAAAGTGAAAGAGTAAGTGCATAGCAGTAGCCCGATTTCTGTGTTCCAAAATTTGAAGGATGGAAAAAGAAAAAAATCCCTCCCTGTGACAAACTTAAATTCAGCAGATTTACTTCTCTCTCATACACACACACACGCACAAATGTGCTTATGAGAAGCAGATGCTGTGATGGTTTTGTTCTTGAAAGAGCAGGAGAGCGCTCGCTTGCAATGTTGCAGTTACAGAGAATTGATGCCAGTGAGAAAGAAACAGAAACGTTAGGACTGCTCATGTCTTTGCAGATAGGAAAAAAATGCCCTTAACGTCAGGTCACAGATAATTACGTGTCTTAATACCTTACTAAAGGAGTTGTTTCATTCTTTTTATGTGTGGTGAGTTCTGACACTGTCCCAAGAAAGTGGATGATTCATTTTGAGAGGTTTTATAAAACATATTGTACTCTATCACTGTGTCTGGGAGAACGTAGGGAAATTATTGTTTTATTTCAAGAAAATCAACATACTAAACTCCTTAAAGTTGTCCAGGATTATATTTTATTCCTATTCATGTTGAGAAATCTGTCATTAATTTTTGTGTCTTCATTTGAAGACTGGGAAGGTTCAAACTGTCCATCACTTCTTGAAAAACAGGTGCCAGTGTGTTTCAACTGCCCATTTGCATCTACACAAGATGATGGAATAGTGCAGTTACTGACTGCCCAGGAGATTTGATTTCTGGAGAGCTAAATAAGCTGCACTTGGCAATAGCAAAATTTGCTGATTCCTTTCCTCACCAAACACAAAAGTTCAGTTACTGGTGTATTCAATACCTGTTTTGTAATGTGATGGTCCCCAGTGAATGGCAGGTTTTTTTCAATCATCTACTCCTGCATCAAAACATGCTTTTGAGAATGGATCTCTCATCACAGCTCTCAGAGAGTAGAGGTTGTGGGAGGGCAGTGTCATGTTTCATTAGGATTGCCTTGCCTGCACCCAACCTTTCTGCTTCCATGCTGTTATGTATGTCTTGCTTCCACAATTTTTCATGTGTGTGTATATATATATATTTGTCTACAAATATATATATATACACATGCACATGTAGTTATACCTGGTTCCTTTCATTCCATCCTCATGCTTTGAATGCACATCCTTTGGAAGTGAAGTGAATGACATCACCAAATCTCATCTGAGATGGAAAATGTAGGCATTTTTTTGCATTCTCTGTTGACTCAGGAGTGAATAGAATTTTTGTATACTTATATGAGCAAAATAAAACCTCAAGAAAAAACCCCTTTCAAAACACCTGATTAGTTGTGTCTGTAAAGATGGAGACAGCAGAGTTATGTAGAGAGGTGCAGTATATTGCCTTTCAGCAGCAAGTGTACCTTTGAATATGACTCTTTTTATTAATTTCAGGTACAAGCTTTTCCTCCATATCAATGGACCAGCAACATACATTTCTTATAAACAATTCAGAAATATATATAGTTTTTAAGTTGACTCTTTGGTTTTAGTATTTCATTGTTTGAGCTTTTAAAGGGTATTTGGATGATAAATATTGTTTGTGTGGGGATTCTTAAAAAAGTTGGTGCATGTTGTTTGGAACTGAAATCTCATGTAAAGCGGGAAGGTATTTAAAAATAAATACTGCTTTTACATATTAGCCCTGTGGGCATAATCTGCTAGCTGTGATGCAGGAACAGGTCCCTTTAAAAACTAAGGTTCTCTTGCCTGAGCAAATTTAAAATCCAGTCCTTGTGACAAGAGAGGCAGGAGGGGTCTTGGAAAGGTTGAGGTTGTAGAGCTGGGAGCAGAGATGATGCTCTCCAGGGTTGTATGTAGATGGTTGGACAGTCACTGCTTGACAAACTAAATGTAGACTCTGTTAACAGGTTTATACTTATGGGGTGAACTGGTTGCCCAGGAGAATTGTAAATATGCCTGGAAACCTGTGGTTTAGCTGCCCTTGGTCTGCACAGTGCCCATGACCCTCTCCTTGTTCTTGCTCTGCAGTCTCTGTGACACCACAGTGGGACCTATGAAGGCTAGGCTGGAGTTCCCCATGAAGTGAAAGATGGTTTTAGTTCCCTATAAAGAAAGTTTAGAGATGGGGGTCATTAAAACATCACAATAATGCACCTGCTCAAAGGCTCAAGCCTTCAAGATAAATCAGCTAATCAGCTGTGTATCACTGATCATGGCCATTTGCCTACAGAAGCCCTAACACAGCTTCCTCCTCTCGGTGTCTCTGGAAATCTTCAGTGGCATTGAGATCTTTGGGACCAGCCTTGAATGCCTAAATTGCAGTCCAGTGTTGGCTGGCACAGTGTGGTGGCCTAGGATTTGGTCCAACATTGTTGGAATCAGCATTGAATCTGGTGAGCTTGGGCTCAGGTATTTAGTACCTATAGACAACAGGCATTTTTAGCAGTTGAGGTTTACAGTAATCTACTAAAGTATCTGCAGAATATGCTGTACTTTCCCTGCTAGCTGTTTGTAGCTGTTTAAAACCATCAGTCAAATCAGGATCCCTCTCTCCCCCACACCTGTTTTCCAACCTTGCCTCCCTCAAAATTACATTGACCTTTTTTGCCCCGTCATCAAAACTGATGGGGGAGGGGGGGGTGAGGCTTTGTATAAAAAAAAGTGTCACTGTTTATTACTGAATAAATAATTTAATGTGCTTTATTGTTATATATTTTTATGTAGCCTTTTTTTTTGGTCTATTTCTCTAACACTTAGCTAGTTCTTTTTCTTATGCAACTGAAGAACTCATAAATTACAGCATCCTGAGTTTCTAATCTTTGCATGAGATTAATTTTTTTTCTATTGAAAACATTGTAAAACAAGTGTTCTAAACTGGTTCTGTACTAAAATTAAACAGAGTGAAATCTTAGTATCAAAGGGATTTCAAACATCTCATGGAGGCATCAGTTTCCCTTTTCAGGCACTGTCAATTATCATCCTATATATATATATACACACATATATATATCTTTTAAAAATTGCATTAACACTAGAGGCTATTTTATGATCAGATCTAGTAGAATCACAACCTGAGACTTCTTAGTGTAAGATGCTTTTTAATTTTGTCATTTCCTAACAGTTTTGACAGTCATCAGGCAGAGACTTTCCATGCAAGTTATGTATCTGAAATTGATTTTTTTTGGCAAAGTTCAATGACTCCTACTAAAGAGGTAACTGCCCTTGCTAAAATTGTTTTATAGCAGTTTAATTAAGAAATGTTTGCATGACTGTGTTCTGGCTCAGGGGTTGAAGGTTTGGTGTTTTGGTCACAGATACATCATTTACTGTTCCAACAGTGGGGAAAAGAAGCCCTCCAAACTTTGGCCAAGCACTCAGCTTTTGAAAAATTGCCACTTGCATGCAATCAGCAGGGAGCTGTTAAGAGTTCAGTTGCAAAATCCTCTGAGGATCATGACCATATGGGATGTGCTCTGTTTCAGAGCATCAGGAGATGAGCAGGATTTTTCCCATACGTCCTGCTTCAGGCCATTTCCAGGACCAGGCAGCAAGCAAGGCACCTTGTGTAGAGTCACTGCTTTCTTTGTTTTGGGTGTGACAAAGAGTTGGAGAGAGCTGGCAGCCAAAAACTCAAGGAGAGGAAGGCCAGGAAAGGAGGAGACAGGGTTCAAAACTTTCTGTAGGAGAGGATGGGATTGGGAACTCTTGGGACAGAAACAATCCATAGACAGTGGAGATGAAGATGGGATGCGGACTGCTGAAAAATAAGCAAATAGTGGCTTGGGATTACTTGGCTAATACATGAAAGATCTAGAGTGGGATGTGACAGCTATCCAAAAATCCCAGAATAATGTGAGGACTTAGCAATTTGGTATAAACAAGTGTCAATGAAAACTTAGGGTAAACACTGCAGAAAATGTCTTCCTTTGAAGTGAGCTGTGTGCACAGTGGTTTAGTCTGTAAGAAGAGATGTGGGACCTCTTTTCTTTAAGACAATCGCAATTATCCTCAGCAAAGAATGCACTTCAGGAAGCAGGAGCATGTTAAGCCGGGGGATGAACTAGATGAAGTGCTTTCTTTTCTCCCTGTAACTTCACTGCTCTTGCCAGAGCAGGTCTCCAGCTGCATTGCCCCACAGTTGGGTTTCCAGATACTCATGGGGATTGCTTCTACACACTCTCATTGCACCAAGAAATGAAAGCAGGGAAAGTGATGCCTTATTTTGTGACTGATTTTAATTGTGACGATCCATGTCCTTCATTAATGTAAATCACTGTCACTCAGCTGGCTTTAGTGAACTTAACACCCATGGAGAATGGTATCAGTTCCGTCTGGATAAATCTCATTGTGCATGTTATCAGCTGGAAACTGGGTCCCACATGGGTGCATGGGAGAGGTACTTCCCCCAGAGTCAGGATGTAGCTGGGTGACCTCAGTGGTGCTCAATCCACGTGGCACAGGGAAATGTCACAGAAACGGATAGCAGTGGGACTGGCATCCTCTGTGCTGGCAGGGGAGACAAGCATGGCCAAGGGCCAGCTTCTGGGAGTGGGGCTGGCCATCAGCCTGGTGGCACAGGGGTGCCATCAGCCCATCTTGGAGATTCCAGGCACTGGGGGATCGGTCATCCCAGCAGGACCTTGGACTCTGAGGAGTTATGCTGCCTGCGTGACGTGGGAGGCCGGGTGGGGACGAAGACATCTGGTGAGAATTCCTCATGGCTGAGCTGTGCGTTGGGCTGGGATGCCGAGTAATTTAGCTGATTTCTTTTTTGGGGTTGCTGGGAGGAGGAGGAGGGGGGCGAGATGCCGCAGCCTTCCAGTAACTGTCTCTCCTTCAAAATATCACTTTTGCTTTCTTTGAAGGCAAGTAAGAAATTATATTAAAAAAACACAACAAAACAACAAACCAACACCGGGAACTACACCAATGTTTTCCTTGACAATAACTATACATCTGCAACAGTTTGTCACTATGGGAAAATGAGTGGGCAATAAACTTTTGATGTTGGCTGTTGCATGTACAGAGGTATCACAGGCTTTGAAAATGATTTGTTATGTGAATGCCCATAGTAGCACCACAGTTCAAAGGGAGGTGGTTTGTTTTTCATGCCCATTTAGTTATGAATAACACCAGCTCTAATTTCCTCCTCCCACCAGCAAGCAGAGAGTCCTGCATTGGAAGCCAAATATAGCAACAAAGATTTCTATCTCTGGCCAAAACCAAAAAATCTGTTCCCTTTTAAGAATAGCACTCTATTCTTTTCTGATGGAGATGGATAAAGAGAAAATTCAACCTTTAAGGAAGCCAGTTTCTCAGTGGGAAACTCCCAGGTCTTTCTCAAATAGCCAACAGAAAAAGTATGAACATATTTTTTGGTGTCTTTGTAGAAGCCAATGAAAACACTTCTGTAGAACCCCATCAGTAAAGTACTTTTGGGGTGGCAGTCTGGATAAATCTTCCCTTTTTCTTGGTGTGTTTTTGATGCCCTGCCTCGTCACTCTTTTGGGCAACAGAGCCAAGGCTGAATGGGAATTCTATGAATTGCAAAACCACCCCTGCTTGTTCTGCACCCTTTTCTTTCTGGTTTGGTTTTGTGGAGAACTTAATTCCTTCACTCTGAAGCTCAGACTTCTGCTCCACCTGACAATTAAGCTCGATGAGGAAACATGGAGCAGCAGTGTCAGCCCAAACCTCCTTGGCTTTCTCATCAGTGGAGTTTGTGTGAAGCCAACCCTGTACTCTTTCCCATGGGCAGACTTTCAGGTTGTCATGTCCTCAGAGTGACTGTGGACAGTGGGCCCCACTCCAGTTCCTGGCTGAATGGGCTGGAAGAGAAAGGATTTCTTACAAAGGAAAGCAGAAATGTTCATGGTAAAGAGTTTCCTCAGGTGGTGATTTGACCTTTTCTGGATGGGAGTTAATAATCCCTGAAGATGTGCATGTATATATGGGTGTCAGTACTTGGTTTTAAGCCAGAATATGCTTTTAGGAGGAGACACACACCTACACCCACACTCCCTTTCTGATCCTGAGCAGGTTTTTTTTAACTTCACACAATCTAAGGAAGGTGATTCAGCCTTTCCTTCGAAGGATTTATTACCCATACACCCCACCCCCCCCCACCCCCCCAAAAAAACA
>JAOXXN010000001.1:114343220-114357589 GCA_026770055.1 Myrmophylax atrothorax | reverse complement strand
CCCGGTACTAACCGGGGCTGACCCTGCTGAGCATCCGAGATCTGACGGGATCGGATGGCAGGGAGGCATTGAACTGCAGTATTTGGGTAACATGTTTTCTTTTCTCCCTGAGGCCTGTGCTTTAGGGTGGAAGAAAAACCTGTGTAAAGACTGTATGTTATTTTCTTATTTCACACAACTATACATGCACCTTTCCTGCATATAGCATTGATAGCTTTGTCAGGCAAGTCTGACTTTCTTTAGTGATTCTTTTGTGCTCGTAAATGTCAGAAAGTGAGTATGCAACAAATTAAGCATTGGAGTCCTGGGTTCCTTCTGCCACCTGTTATGGACTTCAACTTCCTCAGAATGACTACTTGGTGTTTAAGAAAAAAAAAAGTAATTGAACCTGACAGCCAAGCACCTGAAGTTGTTATAAATTCTGTTCTGTGCAGTGTCTTGTCTTTACCATCGTAGCACCTGAGTGCTCTCCACAGCTAGAAAGGAACCAGATGACTTCTGTTAGTCAACATAAAGACAATACAGTCAATAAAGTCCTGCTACCATCTCTTTCCACAGAAAAGTTACTGAGATAGTTACTTACCTGATTGCTTGTTTTTAAGATCTCTGTGTCTGTACAGACCCTCAAAAAAGTGAGTGCCTTAGGGTTGTTGCCGATGTGGATTCAGCTGATACTGAATTGCATGAACTCTGACCTGAACCTGACAAAGATAAAACACCTATGTTCAGGTGCTATCAGTGCTGAACAGAGCTCATGAAAGCAACAGGGAACACAGTGTGAGACTTGAATGTATAGCTAAACCCAAGCCTAACCTTGAAGGCTGTCACTGAGATGCAGACTTTAACCTCAGGATTCTTGGAGAAGCAACTTGAGAGAATCTCAGGTTTTGCAGTTTGACGTTACCTGTCTCTAATTCTGCGTCATCCCACATTTATGATCTTGTATGGAAAGTACAAGAACTGGTGTAATTGGAGTCAGACTATCAGTGGTGAGGAGCCAATGAAGTCTCTGACCTGTCGTAGGCTATTACAGTCAGAGAGGAATTCAGGTCCTGAACTTGTGGTTTGTCCTTGAGGACGTCTTGGTGCACACCCTTAACCACTGGAGACAGCTCTGCAGCAACTGCCTCCCAGAAATGACACATTCTTTTGTTTGTAAACGTGACTCTTCTTGCATAGGTTTGATTCTGGCCAACAATTTTCATGCTGCGTGATGAGCTCAACCTGGCACCCACGGGCAATGGTGATTAAACTCTGAGCCAGGTTACTGGGGAATTCCAGTAATATCCTTGAATCACTGTTCAAACTCTCCTCCCAATTCCCTTAACAGAGAGCTGTAAAGCAGTTGAGGAAACCAAGAAGGACTTGAGGTTTCATTCCACAGCTCTTTTGTGAGTGTGAACCAGAGTAAGCTGAACATTCAACTTGCCTCCTCCTGCTGAGGGAGCAACACTGTCCATGCAATACTAAGCCACCCTCAGTGGTGCAGGTGTGGTGTACTGTAAGGGTACCAGGGTAGCACAAAATTGTCACTTGGTCTAAACACTTTGGTGCCAGTCACTGTCACTGCACCTGGTAGTTTGTTCCAGTGATTAATTACTCTACTGTCTGCCCAAATTCTAGTCTAAATTTAGATGGCAACCCTGCTGTTGCAGGGATTAAGCCAGCCCAAGGTGCCAGTCCCTGCCACTTTTGGTCCTGTCAACTCCTACTTTGTAATACATGGGAACTACTCAAGGTGAGGAAATTCAGCAATAACAGGCCTAGCTGTATATTCACAGTAATTTACATAAGAAATTTTGGCATTCTCTGTATCCTGGAAAGGTGAAGAAAATACTTTCAATAAAATGAAATGCATGTTTATCAATTACTGGAGTTTAAAGAGAGCCATTAACTTTCCCTGGGATCACAAAAAACTAGCAGCTTTCTGTAGACTGATTTGATGTGAATTACAAAACTTATAGCAGCACAGTAGGAAGGAAAAGGCAAGAGGTGGTTCTGTCTTTACTGGGTTAGCTCCTGGATGCTGGTTTTATGCTGATATTCTTGGATGACATTGCTTCTTATTTGGGAACATGTAATATATTTGCAAAATACAGTAAAATATTCATATTTCAATGGTAAAGCACCCCCTGTAACTGTTGAGATTTCTAGGCTGAGGCATCTGGTACAACTCACAAGTCCTGCTTAATAGAAACAACTTGTTTTACTAGCAGCCAGTCCTTGGTAGGTTCATCAAAGAGTAGCTTCTCTTTTCTTCTCTCATTCACTGTAACCACACAGGCAGAAAGGTGGTTTGAGGTTCTGATAGTGCCATCTTGAAAAAATTACCAATCTTTCCCTAGTCCATACGCAAAGACCACACTGGTATTAGTGACACACCATATGGACCAAAACCTGCTTTGACTAGATCTAAAGTTTGATGTGTTTTGGCAAACCTGACACCTGTCTGAATGAACTGCAGAATTTACCTCTGCTGGAAAAGTAAAAAAGACTTGCAATGGCTGTTCCTTTCTTTGAACAGAGTAGGACAGCTAAATTAAATACTCGTGGGGGAATAGTTCTTAATATTGTAAAAAGTGTCTGGAAGTCTTCAGGCAAGATGTCGTATACACTTGCATTTTGCTAACAGGTTATTCCTCAGCTGCACAGAAATAAATATTGACTAAAAAGGGGGATTTTGAGTTTTGGGGCTGATAAAGCTTATTACACCATTTCTAATGGTTTGCCTGGAAACCATTCATATTATTCCAGACCACAAATCGACCAAATTAATATAGGATTTATAAGGTCACATGAAATTTAGGGGTTTTCAGGGAAAAAAGCTTACTTTATGGCATTATAAAATAAACTTTAATATTCTGTGAAAATAACAAAGAGATTTACAGTGGACTGAAATCTAATATTGCTTTTGTTTATAAAATACTTGCAGATATATATGAAGACAATGGAGAAATTGATGTTTGGATTTTTTAAATCAATGAATTCATGTTTAGGATTAATGTGGGATGGGTATACATGTGTGTGTTTATATAGAGATACATTTTTTTTAAAAATTACTCTCCCAACACACATTTTTGAATCATGTTGTTATATTATAAGCGGATTTTCTGACTTCAGCATTACCTTTTATTTCATCATTGCTGAGAGTTACAGAAGCCGGAAGTTGTGGAAAGCTCTTTGAATAACAGCTAAAGACATGTGAGGAATTCATAGTTCTATAATGCCCCCAGATTACATAAACAGGATGTTTAGAGTTAGAACTATAGTATAGCATACAGTCATATTGTATACAAAGATCTTCTTACAATAATGTGATTTTCCATTATTTGATATATTGTTTCTTGACAAATGGGAACTCTGTAGTTTTTATTCACCCAGACTTTATACTTACAATTATTTAATTGTCTTATTTTCAACAAATGTAACCTCTATAATATTCTAAGACAAACATTCATATCTTTAAGCTACTGTCAGATCATAAGAATTATTAATATATATTGAATCAATTTAAGCCTGTTCAGAAATTTGTATTAGATACTCCCAAAGGGTTTGAGAGTTTTGCCTTTTTTTCCTTCAGCCAGTAGACCCGCATCATGCAGTAAAATTGCTCTTGGACAGCTTCTTCAGTACTGGCAAGAGTTCCCCTGAGTACAAGAGTTCCTTTATAACAGGTCTGTTTAGGTTTGAATATATCACTGTAATCTGCTTGCCTGACCTGAACACTAGCAGTGAAATCCCCCAGTGGTCCAGTGCAGTCAATGGCTGTTAGGAATCTGAATGGCTTTAGGAATAAAGATAATTGGTTTATTGTGGGGTTTGCCCATGCAATGGAAGTATCTTGCAGACCCCAGGAATTATTTTTTAATTCATAATCTAGAGGGATTTACTTTTAATTTCTCCTTTATGCTTATCACATCTTCATTCACCTACTTAAAAAGTGCTGTAGGTTCAGTGACACTTCTGGTTAAAATGATTCAAAACAAAGACAAATAGGAAAATAAGAATTTGGAGCGGCTTCTTTTGTGCTTGTGAGAATTTGAGTCTCATATACATGAATGCTTGACCGACTCAGAATAGGTCATTTCATGTTACCAGATGTGTTAAAATAACAATCTCAAAGATGTTTATTTAAGAATCAAAGTTAGTTCATTATTTTGGGTTTACTTTAGTAAGTAAGTAGGTCTTTAAGCAAGCCAGTCTGCTTATTTTGACTGAAGCATCCAACTTTCACCTCTCCTTGTGAGTGAACTGAGGGTAATCATGCTGCAGTAATGCCAAGCAAGGTCACAATATCCTTTCAAAAGGACTTTGTTATTTAGAATGTTTTGGAATATGGTTTGAGCCAATGTTTACTTTCTACTTTTAAAGTGCCTGTCCTCAAACACCAAATACTTACACAGATGATTATAAATACAGACAAAGCCTTTCAGATTAAGCCAGATTCCAAAACATAAGTAACCAGCAAGAAGACAAATCTATTCCACCAGTTGTATGATTTACTTTGATTCCTCACAGTTTTCCTCTTACCAAGAGTTGCAGCAGGTAAAGTTGCTGTATAGGGTTCCTTGAAAGTTGTCAGGTTTTGTTGTGGTGACTGAGGTGGAGATGAGTAATTGGTGACCCTGAATGGAAACATCACTGCCACAGTTCTCCTTCTGTGACTGGAACCTGATAGCATTACTAGTCCTGCCAGTTTGAACTGTAACAGTAACTCAAAAATAATTTCACAGGCTACTAAGTTTCAGACCACACAGATCACCGAAAGCAGACTGTCAAATCTCACATTCAGAGTATGCCTTTTCCCCCCTAGAATTTCTTCCTGTGCCAACTCTCCCTTCCTGTATGTTTAGGAGAGAAGAGAGTCCTCCAGATGTGACTTGAAACATCTATACTGGGAGTTTAGCTCTTGTTATAGGAGAGAACCAGTGTTCAGGCAACAAAGTCAGAAGATTCAACAACCTTCAGTATGAAGCACCAATCCCAGTGGGAGCTACTTTATGCAAGCCATATGAAATAAGTCCTTCTGCACAGACTTTTCCTCCTGTTTTCCATGGAGATGGATGATCCAGCTTCTCATTTTTAGCTACAACTCCTCTGGAGAGGGAGTAACACAAATGGAGATGCACACTGACTTTGACCACTATATTTTTTACTTCATAAAAAAGATATGCCCTGTTCTTAAGACCGAATGAAGAGATCACATTAATGATAAACTAATTCTGGCAATGCTTGATTTTGTAATTTTGAATTTGCAGTGAAGGGCTAATTTCATGTGTCTTTCTTTTAATGAAATAAAGTAACAAGTTATGTTTGGCTCCACTGAAGTCAAACAACAACAAAACTCATTTGAGTTAAGTTGGATAAGCTGTTACTGGACTGTGAAAGCTGTCTCAGTTGCAGAAGCATTGGAATCATGGAAAGTGTCACACTGACTTCCTCAGCAGTTGGCTTGTCATGTGTTAGTGCATGTGTTCCTGCTATTTAGTAGCAAGGCATAGCAAAAATAGAGTTTATGGTTGTCATCTAGATGAAGTTGCATATTATAGTCTTTTGTTTCTGAGTTTCTTGTTCGTTTGTAGTAAGTATCCTCTACCTTTCTTAACCAGAAAAGTCATGAAGAGTTTTTATCATTTTGGACAGTGATATGTTCATAATATGTCTCCTCATACATTTACCAGTAAGACAGTCTTAGTATTTTGTCACTTGTGACAATAAAAATGGGTTTATTAAGCTCAGAGTTTTAGGATATCATTTACTAGATTATTTTTCTGTTCCTCTGAAATCTGATATTCAGGTACAACAAGTATACTGGAGTTTGCAGCGGTAGAAGTGTACATGCTCCTGGCTTTGCTCAGTACCCCTGACAAAGTCGAGAAGCTTTATTAAAATTGGTGGTTTTCTGATGCATGTCTCTGGTCTAGGAATACAAGAATTAGACATGCAGAATATGATTTAAAGGGTGAAATCAGGTAAAAATCTAATGAAAAAATACTTACTAAATTATCTAAAGTACAACTAAAGCAAACCTGGGACAAAATGTGCACTTTATTTTTGCCCGCTTTTCTCCAATAATGAACCAGGCACTTTAACTTGTGAAGTCTGGAGGAAAGCCAAGGCTCTGTAACCTTATCACATCCTACTACAACTTCTTCACCCTACTATCACCTATAGCCATGTGGCCTGCTCATGCCTGCAAAGTTGATGCGAGGGAGTTGTCTGTATTTGCAGTCAGATAATACTGACCTAAGCAGAAACATCTTCATCTAAGTTGTTGGGTTTTTTTTCTGGTAGTTGTTCCTTCTGTGCATGGATCTGTGACTCTTTCTTGATGTGGAGGAAGGACATCCAAATGAGAAAGGCAAATATGTTTTTAACTGCAGCAGGAAGATGAGTTGGAGGAGGGAAGAAAAACCCTTTTGCTTTCCTGGGACAGGGATAGAAAGACTTTCTTTGACATCCAGTGAGACACTTGTCTATTGTGGCCCTGTAAATACTTGAAGACATGCACCTTGCTCTGTGTCCATGAGATCCAAGAAGAAAAAGAAAACCAAATGCATAGTTAAATTTCACTATTTCCGACCCGCTATTCCTGTGTTATGTGAAATGAACATTTTTCAACTGGGACAAAGCATGAGTTCAGCATTCAGCAGTAGGTACCTGCCAAATCTGAAGAATTAAATAAAAAAAAAGAGGAGGAGAGAAAGGGAGTTGATTTATTCCATCTCAGTAAAGAATTTGACTGCATGTAACAACTGAACAACCTGTGATATTATACACATGCATGGCCTCAGAAGTGGCCAGAAATAACAATGCGATTTGGACATGAGAAATTCTTACCCAAAACAGTAAAGAGGGAGAGGAAGCTACAAGCATTTCTGAGTGAGGGTTTGCATGAAAATACTCTCACAAATAGCTACTGCATGGCAGCAGTGATAAACTAATGTTAGGGGGCAGACATTATGAGCATCACAGTAACCTCTGACAGGTGCCAAATGAAATCTCTACATCAACATCTGCCTTCAGAGGCTGCATATTCCCGAAAGGAATATTCACTCTTCTACTCTTATCTCCTGTTCCATCCTCTTTTACCTGCCATGGCTGTGAAGGCTAGCAAGCTGCCTAGAGGGCTCTTTGCAGCCTAAATTAAAGAGGTATGTTAATTGGGGCAGACTTCTTCAAAACTCTAGTAGGTGTTTGATATGCTATAATTCTGTCGCATTCATGTTCTTGTGTAGAGTTCCTCTTTCAAAACATACATATATTGAGAAGCATCTAATAGGCCAAGGTTGATTCTTTTTTCTTTTTCTTTTTTTTTTTTTCTTCTCTGTTTTCAAGGCTAACTCTATTCTCCAACCAGATGCTGGCAATGTGACACCAAGGATTGCACCCATGCACTGATTTTATTTTATTTATTTTTCTGGCACGTGATTCTATTGACAGTATTGAAATAAAGTAGTTTTACAAAGTCAGGGATAGCTGTTCTCATTTGGGACAGTATGTCTAGATCTGGAGAAGGTGCAGCGAGGATGGCAATGTTAGCCCTTACTGAGTAAGAAGTCCTCTAATCATGATTTAGAGCAGTCTTGACACTATTCTAACCTGTAGTATAGAAAGGTAAAATCTCTTCCAGCTGCATGCTGGATCTGGAAGAAAGAAACTTCAGCAGCCTTCCCCTGTGAGGCCCTGCAGAAACTATGTTCAGTAGCAGAGAGCAGCTTCATTTAAAGGAAGAAAATTGGAGAATTTTAAGAAAAGTTTCAGAAATGAATCACTTTGGGTTTTGAGGTTCAGAAGAAAGCAAGAGATGGAAACTCTTTGGGAAAAAAGGAAGAGGGATTGTGCTAGCCTCAGTTTAGCTTTCCAGAATTACAGAGTCTGCCAGGGAGGTCTATGCTGGATTGCAGACCCAAGGGAACAACAAACCCACTTGGATTAAACTGGCTTTCCTGTCAGCTCACTGTGACAAGTGGGAAGTCCAAGGTCTGTAATCGCCTTTTAAGTTTTCTCTGGACTTAAGTTGGTTAGGGTTTGTTAGCTCGTTCCCTTCCCCCCAACATCCCACCATTTAATAGGAAAATGAAGGATGAAATGTTAAGTCTCTCCTCTTTTATTAAAATAGCCCAAAAGAAGTACAGAACAGAGCAGAGAGAAATAACCCCAGTGACCACTAGCCAAAACTCACAAGTAGTGTGTGCATATCTGAAATAGTTGGTGCACTCGCATAGGAAATCGCTGGATATTTTACACCTCTTGCAGCGGTTTAGTAACTGGCTGTGGAAGCTCATTCCCCACTTGAGAAAGTCATGAATTATACAGTTTTTACATCTGTTGAGCATGTTGTGCTTCTCAATCATCCAACTATACTGAGCCCTAAGTTTTCAGCCTTCACAATGAGATCACTGTTTTAAAGCACGTTCTAGTGGCATTTTGTCAAGCCATGTGTGTTTTCAGGATGGGGGCAGGGAGGGAGGAACAAAAGTATGCTGCCGTTTCACAGGATTGCAATCTACTTTTCAGCCTACGTAAAACTGCTACTGACCCATCAACAAGAAATATTCTTTGTTTGCTACTCCTTCTCTGCCTTGAAATGGTTTGACTTTTGTAAGGAAGAAGATCAGGAAAGGGAGGAATATGTTTTACACTTTTGATTTCAATACCTGATAATCTTAAAAAACCCTAATCAAATAAAACAACAATTTACCAACAAAAGAACCCCCAAAATAGCAAAACAAAGCCACAAACCCCAGTCATCTTTATTGTTCCTTTTAATGTATTTATTTCACTCTGCGATAATTCATTTTTGCTTCAGCCATGTGGTGTTATGAGTTAAATTGTACTATTAAATAAAAGCTGACCATGCAAACCCAATCACAGGGAATAAGGGAGATATAGTATTTTAATTTTGGTTAGGCACAGTAATAAAGAAATTAAATACACTAATTAGCAGTTGCTAAATTAAAGTACTCCAGGCTCATAATAGCAGGACGTAGATTCCACAGAACTAAGAACAAACAACTTAGGAATGGCCAAAGTGGGAAAACCTTTGTAGAAATTATCCATAGATAATCTTTCCAGAGCAGGCAAACAGAGAAATTAATACATTTGTCTTCAGTCACCCAGGACTCATTGAGATGCCTCCAGGCTGTGCAATTCACAGCCAGGCAATAATTCCTTGTACTGAATGTGTTTGATCATTGCCATATAGAGGTTGTTTTGTTTTTTGTCTTGAGATGGTCACTCATCACTGAAAAAGGGGGAGCTATTAAAAAATGGTCAACCACTTCTCCTGGCTAAAATTCAGATGAAATAAACACAAACCCAATAGAGATTGACTGCTCAGTGCATAGGGATAGCTTAAGATTTATGCATCTTTTGTACCAGCTTTTTGGTTTTGGGCTAAAATCCACTTGTTTGTATAGTTTGAAAAAGATGAACAAGCATTCCTATCTAATTAGATGACAAATATGGCACTGATGGAAAGGCATTGAAAACTGTAACCTCATGCAAAATATACTGGACTAGCAGCTGGATCAAAAAAAGTTTCTGTGTTCTTGCTGAGAAATAGCATTCAGAGGAAACCCCTGTAAAGGCAAAACTTCTTAAAGTGCTTAGACCCTCAGTGCTTAATTCAGGTAGTCTAAGTGACTGTAATTCATCTGTTTTCCCAGTCCTCTGAGTGTGTCGGGCCAGCTGGGCCCAGCTGGTCTGTGGGAGTGTGAGGAGGGAAAAAAACTCTACTGCTCCCTGCTGTGTCCTGGGCAGATGTCAGACCTGCCTGTGGCAAATGCTTTCTTCCCTGCCCAGGGCCATGCACAGGAACGGGCAGGGAAGAAAGTAGGTCAGGTAGGAGCCAAGGAGCCAGAATGCCATGCAGCCTGCTAAGCCAGAATCTCCACTGCTCACTGCTGGTCCCCAATCATGCCCTAAACCCATTTTTGAGATGCCAAGATCAGCTGGTTGCTTTGTCATGCCCAGAGAAGTACCTTGGCTGAGTGAATAAACTTGACTGGGAGATACAGCTTCAGTTTGGCTGAGCAAAGTTCACAGCCACCAGTTAAACCTGACCAATTTCAGGAGTTTTCTCCATTAAGCTCAGGATTATCCACACTCACTATGTGTGGATGGGAGAAACTGAACTGCCATCTCTTAGCCCATCTCTATAATATTCATAATTTTCTTTTCTAGCATATTTTCACTGGCATATTCTAACAAAGCTCAGCAACATTTCAGTAAAATTTTTAAAAGGATCAAAGATGAGTTGTCTTTACCCTGCTCAGGGATGTGATCATAGCGCTTCTGGAGGCAATCAGCACTCTGTGTCTGAGAAAGCCCCTCTCAGCTGGGCACCTGGTTTTGCCACAGGAACTGCCAGCCCCTCACTGAGGCTCTGGGCCACATGGCTCCCATGTGAGGGGACCTCTAACAGCAGGGCACCTGATGCTCATAGGGTGCTTAACCATGTTATTGATCTGTGCCTACATGTCTGCCTGCAGAGACAGACCCCGCACCATCGGCTCCCACAGCTGCACTGAGGAGTGGTGACTTGTCACCCAGTAATGTGACTGTGGAAAGCTTAGGGAAAATTATAGGGGGGAAAGAGCCTTCTTTGGGCACAATATTGTTGTTTTTAATTTTCTTAAAGATGCTTTCCTACCTGCAGCTAAAAGCAATGTGCATCTTGTTTTGTATTCTAATAAATTAAACTAATTTCTTTCCACATAGAAAAAAACAAGGCTGAGATCTCTGCTGGTCCTAACTAATACAGTTAAATGTCTTCATACTGGGTTTAAGTTTTAGCAACATAAGCTTACTCTGGGATTCTGATTAAACTTTAACATCTTTCTGTTTAGATCATAACATTCAGTGTTTCCATTATGTGTATGGACAATACCCTGACACTTGTGTGATCTCCTTATCCTATTCCAAAACATTTTATGTTGTGCCAACATGCAGGAATAAGATTAAAAGTAGGCAAAAATAGTCTGTGACTGGTATTCTACTTGGCACATAACAACTGAATGTAAATTTATGTGTAAAAATCAAAGCTGGCTGGAAAAAAACCCATCAGAAACTGGATGAAGTTTACCTAACGAAATTGTTCGCTGTAAATCACTAAACCATATTTTAATTTTATGGTATTTATGTTGAGCTCAGTCATGACAGAAGTTAAGAAAAGGGGTGAAGACTTGAGGAAGGGAGCCTATGGGCTAATATTAGCTGCACTGTTTGTTTGTGGACGCTGTCACAAAGAGGATGAGAAGCTAAAGCATCTTTGGTATTACCACTTGCATGTTAAATGGGATTCCCTCCTTGAAGATATTTTTTGCATTGTCAGAGGAAGGAAACAGCAGCTGCGAAGTCGGGCTCCTCTCATGCCGACCGCAGAGCCTGCCCCACCCCCCTGGAAATCTATGCCAGATGCAGGAAAGAATGAGCAAGGTTTTCAAAGTGGACACTCAGCATATGGGAGGGAATATTTTAGCAACTAGAAAGCCTTGGATAATTTCAACAACTCTCAGAACTTGAAGCAGTTCTTCAAGACAATCCACTCCAAGCCTCTCAGAGCCTTGTGTAAAATAAAGAGCTGTATGTCTTCTTCCCATCGATGTGGAAACCAAGTTTAAGGCCAGGCTGCTGAACTCCTCTTTTGATATGCTGTGTGCATGTTTGCTGTGAAGCAGGACTAGCAAGTGCTGGGTTTGGAGGAACGCTAAGCTGAGGCAATGAAATCTCTATGAGAAAGCAAAGATCTTTGAACAGCCTCTGAGACAATTTCTTTTCTAGCTCTCTGTTTCCAGAAAGTTCCTTGACTCCTCAGCCCAAAGGCATAGCTGTTATAACTGGAATTGATTAGAAAATGGTAAGAGATTTACAAGTAACAGAAAAACTTACATGTTTTATTTTCAAATATGAACAGAAAGGTTCAACTAGAACAGCTGAGCACCCAGAACTCAGAATTTATTTTCCAATGATTTTAAATGTTTCCATAAAATCTTGGCTTTTAGTAACACAGACTATTTTGGTCTCATTTAGCTGTATGCAAAAGAAAAAAACCTGAACAAAACACAAAACGTATCCATTTCAGGAGAGGTCTTTTCCTTCTTTTGCTGAAAAGTGCTTTGGTTGAAAAAGTGTGACTAAATACATTATTGCACTAAGTGTGGAAAGTTAATACAGGACATCTTGGCCCTGCCATAACCTGTCCTAGTGAAGGGACTTGTTCCATTCCTCACTTTGGAACGAAACCACCAAGTGAACTTTGGTTTCCATGTGTTGCACAGCCAGATATAGATACAAGCTGAAGTAAAAAAAAAAATGAACAAAAGTGTAAGGAGACAAAGAATGAGGGCAGACACTTGGACATGGTTATAGATCTGCTGAGAAAGATGATGATTCCTTGGCTAGGAAGCAAATTGCAAGTTTAAAGGAGAGGGAGAAAACAAGTTCACGTGCTTAAAGGAAAATGTGTGCTTTCTGGTCCCTTCCTGGGCTTCAGTAATAGACTTATGTTCTCTGGTCCTCCACCACAGCCATCTTTTCAGTGCTCTTATTTCTTGACTCACTAACTGATAAACAATTTTAATGACATGGTACTAGGGATGTTTTCTGAAGAGCTTTTCATATTTTCTATCTCCCGGTGTTGTAGTAAATTGCAGTTATTTAGACACAGCTGCTGCCTGCTCCAAGCATGCTTATAGTGTCAAGGTAGGCAGTATGTTCAAATCTGAAGGTTGGGTCACAGAGCTCCTGCCATCAGTAATATGCTTGTTTTTCTCTTGTACAATGTGCACCTTATTCTTCCTCATGAACAATGGGCTGAAGCTATACCCTTATTTCAATTTACGTCAGCATTGTATGTAAGTGGATATATAATATCTCATTGTAAGTGGAGACATTTATTCTTATATTTTGTCATCTATCATGGATATACTTCGTATCTGAGATGCACACAATATAGAAGATTATATTAGGAATAACACCTTTCTTGGATTTTCCAGTTGGAAACAATAAATCTTTTCCTCTAAGCCATACCCAGGGGGTCCTGGGCACTCAGAATCAATAGGGTCCTGCAGCTCTCCAGTTGCAGAATTAATCTTGGTAGGAAAATCATGTTTTGCCTTTCACAGTCAGCAAGGACAAGGGCTGCCTTTCTGAAAACTACCCAAGCTAAACAGTGTGTTAGAAACTCTTGCTCAAATAGTTCATAACAGAGTTCAAATACAGTGCTCAAAAAATATTAGCTTTAGTGCTGTAGTCTGCTGACTGAGAATTACACTTCCAACAGTCCTCTAAAAAGAAGCTTAAATAGAGATGTTCTCTGAGTTCAAGACAAAGATACCCAGACCATTATTATAATGATAGAAAATGGAGTGGAGTCTGGGGAAAATAGTCATGATCATATGTTTAAATGCATTAGTGAGCACTAAGCATTCAAACTGCTCTGCCAAGCCATTTCCTTCTTTCTGTTGCTCTAGGCCATTTCTAATTTGGATTATACTCAGAACAAAACTTTTCAACACCTTCTGGGATAAGCATCACTCTTGGTCTTCATTTGGGAAGGCTTAATTCTGTGATGTCGAGTTGTGGAAAAAAGTATTATCAGTAACTAATCTGAAAACTGTATTTCTTAAAGACAGAACTTTCAGGGCATCACATGCAGGATTCTGCTTTTATTTGATCCATATATTTTTAGGTCCTGTTTCTTCCATGTCTTTTGAAATCCCCACTTTGTGACCATAAAGTCAAAAATGTGGAGGTGTACTGAATTAAAGGATACAGAGAAACATTATTTTCTGAGAATTTTCAACCTGTAAGGTCTTGGATATTTGAAGATATTGGAAGTAAACCTAGCAAAACTCTCTTGGATAGTGGAAACAGTGCAGTAGCATAACAGTATGGACCATCATTTCTAAACACTGTATTTCTTGTGTCTTGATACTTGACCTTCAGATTTAAAGGATGAGGCAATTAAAATGTAAGCAAGGTGAGTTCTAGAAATGAATACTGTAGTTTGGTCAATAGCACATAAATTTAGATGATTCTATTAAAAAAAAGAAAGAAAAGGAAAGAAAAAATCCCAGAGAAAGAGCTGTTTCTTTTTATTTTTAGTTCTTTGACTTTTCACTTTTTTTCTCATAGTAGTTTTTAGTTCAAAAACTTAATACCTTTTGTAGAAAAAAAAAATTCACAATATTACCATAGCAAAAACACCATGCTCTTTATAATGGAACACCTATTCAGGATATCAGTAGGTTAGATGAGCCTTTCATAAAAGCATAACAAAAAAGGGAGAACTGTGCTTATCATCCATAAGAACACCTCCCTGACAAATTACAAATAAGGGCAGCATTCCATTTCACTCACTT
>JAOXXN010000001.1:114325850-114343204 GCA_026770055.1 Myrmophylax atrothorax | reverse complement strand
CTTCTACCAAATGTATAGAAAAGGATGTTGAGCATGCTTATGATCTGGATTAAATCAGAAAGGTCATCTAAAGACAGATTTAGATCTAAGGCAAACTAGGACTTAGTAAACTCACTTTAACCTGGCCTGTGATAGAGTAACAGATTTATAAAGAATGTCATTGAGAGACTTCTGAATGCTGCTGCTCAGAAAATAAAGTTCTTTGGGGTTTGGTTTTTTTTTTTCTCCTGCTGAGACAAATGTCGTCTTCTTTTTATTAGATGGTTTAAAAGAAAAATTGTTTTTCAAACCAAAGCATGTAGGAGTAGAGTATTTCCATAAAAACTATCCATGGAAAACCCCCCAGCCATTTCCATAGTCTCCCTCCATTCTCTTCTGCCTTCAAGAGAAAAAGAAAATCCCACCAACATAACTAGATTAAAACAATTCTCAAGGAAGAAAAAAGATTCTGCATGAAATGTGGCCTTACATTGCTTTTAATATGAAATTGCATGGAGTCATGGCAGGGATAGTGTAGAGACTGAACCCAGTAGGTGTTACCCTTTCACTGGCCTGTACTGACATTTGCCATGAAATGAAAGGGCTGGAAGTTCTTATGTGGGGTACTATAAAATTAAGGACAACATATTCAAGTAAAACCAAATCAGAACCAAAATGCAGAGCCCAAAACAAGCCAAAAACATTCTTTCAGTCACCAGCTGAAAGAAAGCTGAGCATCATAAACTGGTTTGGTTTTTTACCCAGTTTATGTGTAATTTATCCTCTCTACACCTCATCCCAAGTCTCTCTTCCTAGAATACTTGAAGAACATGAGGAATCAGGCCAGATGAAAGGCAGACCACATCTTCACATCCTGCATACAGAGTTATTCCTTTGTGTAGCTTCATTGTGTGTTGCAAAATAATCCTTCAGACTGTGAGCTGAACTCTCTTGATAATCCCTCATGAACCTGGAATTGTGCAGATGGAGCTGTGTAGAAGCCAAGATCTTGGTATCCACTAGTTCCTCTTACTCCAAAATACTTAAGAGCATTCCCAATTCTGCATCTGTATTAATGCCCCAGGTATAATTCCTGGGTGCATCCCAGTGCTCAAGTCTGCTTTACTGTGAGAACTCCTCTTCAGCATGTTAGCTCCAGTGTGACATAAACATGAAGTAAAGCGCTGCTACAAATAGGGCCATTTTCCAGAATAAGGGCCTTCCCTTAACATTCAGGACAGGTTTTCCAACTGGCCTCTTTAATTATTCTGTAAGCACAAATAGACTGCCTTATAAAATTAGCAAAATCATGGATATAATGAGGTTTTTTCTCATACTGTTAGTCATGCAAGCAAAACTGAAGTTCTGCATCCAAATCTGTAAGAACTTTGAAGTACAAACTGGATCAAGCTCACTTGGATATAGGTTTCCTTTTCTTATTATTCTTTTGGAATCAGAAGTGTTCTCACATAGGCCATATGAGTATGGTAAAGCAGAACCAAAAATTAATGCAGTAGTTACTGTGCCATTTCTTTCTGTCAAAATTAAAAGTGGTCCTACACGTGCTGACATTACTGCATTTAGTTTATGCCCTCCTTGTAGGAATACATTATCTGAATATTTAATTCTTGAGGGTATTGGAACTAGGACATGTGTAGAGAACTTTCTCCGTCAAAGAAAAGTTATAAGTTTGATTTAAGAATTAGGTGATGTAAACCTATATCGTCTGTCACTCAAGCCTGTGCTGAGTTGTTCACTGTTGTGCTTTCTCACTCAAACAGCAGTGAATCCATGAACAGCAACAATACTAAATATTCACTTTGACCTCAGTTGTGTTCCAAACTTTGCCTACAAGCACACTCATTTGCACTTAAATTTTATCTGTCTCGGTCTGCATTTTTTTGTGCCTAAGAGTTGTAGACATCTGCATAACTAAATGCTGACTTTCTGTTGTTTGAACTGAAACAACTTCATCAATTTGCTGGCATACACTGCTGTCAGCTTTTGCTTCTAATTGCACTGATGTCTCTCCTGAGTAAGACTCCTCCAGTGAGAGCCAAGGATCCTCAATTCCTCACAGAGTGTTCTCACATACTCTCTGTTTAAGTCATAAGTGATAATCACCGGGGAGAGCATCGAGTATTCATTAATGATGTTAAACCAACTCCACAGATTACTCATTACCCAAAGACCTCTGAGGCTACCTGAGGGATTTCATAAGTTTCATCAGGCTCCAGATCATGTCTAAGCAGGCTTTGTTCTCCAAAAAAGATAAATACAAGGAAAAACTGTACTGTATCCCCCAGCTATTCTTAGGCTTTCTATAGCAATATCCGTATCAGGTGAGCATTGGTGATCAAGGAGAGGGACATTATAGCTGTCTGCTTCTTGGGCCAATTGTAAGCTGTGGTTGGATAATTTTCTGAAGTATTCAACCCTGTTGATTGCACTCTAACTAATATGTTTTTATTAGGCACCAAATAAGTTGCTGTTTGCTCCCTGTGTATTCATCTGTCAACAATATCTGCAACAGAAGCGGCATCAGACAAATTTTATTTTCATGGCAAAGGTGTATTGAAAAGGAGAAAAAAAAATCTCAAAGCAAAAAACAGTACTAACTTTGCTAAGACTGGTCTTGCTGAGGGGTGAAACTCAGTAATCAATAACAACAGAGAACACTGGATGAGGAGAAAGCATGACACATATCCCAAGAGGAATAACAAAATATGCTCAGCTTATATGGTTAATCTTCTCTGTAGGCTTGCTGTGAAAATATAAGGAAGATTAAATTTCAGATATGCTGTTTCTTGTTTTTTCTGGCAACAATAAACTTCAATTTGAGGGAGATGGAGGAGGGAGAGGCTGAGTGGGGAGAAAGAGCCACAGTAAAGTGTCTGCTGTCCATGTAGTTTTGCCAGACTGCTGTCTCAATTGAGAGCTGTGATCGAGATTTATTGGGCTTAAAATATGAACCAGACCTTTCATGTTGGAATTCTAAATATCTTCTTAAGCAGTGGTGAGTACCACCAAATGCTTAAAGGCAACACACCAGAGTTCAAATCCACACAATAGTTTCTTCTCTCTTGTGAGCCAGCAGATTGTAGGAATCTTGCTTCATCTTCTTATTTTTGAACTGGGGAAAGAATATGTTGAATGTTATGATCATCGTCTGAAAATCACTTTGTCTTTTTATATTAGATTTTGTCTCACATGGCCAGTATTTGAACATGTGCATTGAATGGGCAGGTTTATCATTTAAGTTAATAAAGAAAATGTTTGAATGCATGCAAGATGTTTGCATCTTGGTGGCACTTTTTATTAAGCTCTTAGTTATGTAGTGAGAGCAGGAACAGCTTGGAAAAGATCTAGACTATTTGTTTTGTACCATTTTGCCAGCCTCTTGTTCCTCTGTATGCCAACAGCTATGTTCTACAGGAAAAATAAACCTGTCTGTTGGAGAAATTAAACCAGAGACCAAGTTTCTCTGTGGACCTCAGGGGTTAGAGAGCAAAATGCAAAACCTGCCCCCTTTCACTACTTTCCATCATTATGTTTTGTAAGTATATTTGGAAGAGCTTATCCTCTTCAACTTATTTAGTAAGTGCTGCAAGGAGAACATATGAGGATTTTTGGGTTGTGCAGCATTGTTTATGCCAAGAACTGACTAGGCTGCAGGTCAGGTTGCAGTTACATTGCATTTTTGGTGTCAAATCATTAGATTTGATTATCACAGATTTTAATTATTGAAGGGAGTTTCAACCAGCAATTGAGGCCTGGATAACTGTTTTCTAGTGGCTCGTATGAAATTGTTCTTCAGTAGCAGTTCTACTGACCAATATGTGTGGACCAAGGTACCTATTAGGAGCCTGTTGCACATGTGCTCAAGGACTTTGTCTTCACCATCTGTTACAGTGGCACAGGGTAAGTGAGAAGACATGGGAGAGCAAGTCCTGCAAGCCATAGGAACATGAAAGAGTAGAAATTTCTGTATTTTTCTTTTCTTTGCCAAAAATATCACTCAGAAAGAATGTAAGAGATTGAGATGAGTAGAAAGGTCCCTTTCTCTGCTGGCTAGTAGATACATAACATCTCATTCACAGGATTCATCACCTGAGTTGAGCTTTTCCTTTGAAGATGCTGTATATCAGCTATGCTCATGAAGACTTTTACACCCCTTTTAATTGCCAGCTACACTCTTTTCAGTTCTTCCATGTAGGAAACTAGGTTATATCTCATTTGATTAGTCCATGTTATTCTTTCATAGTAGACTAACATGGATGCAGAATTCCAGGGGCTTTGTTCCAAGTGATTCTGTTATTAGCTCTTGAAATAAACAATATTGACATGACTGCTTGGGTTGCAAATGCTGCCAGTAAGATCTTGGAGGTGTTATCCAGAGCATTTCTAGCTTGAGCTTTGATGATGGATGTGATCCAAGGACAATTTGGAAGTGCTTTACTCCTCCTGCAATGGAATTTTGCAGCAAGATTTTAGCACACCAATACACTGTAGTTTGCTCTTCCTGGGGAAAAGTGATGAGCTAAATTTAGATTTGCTTAAAATATCTTGAGATGTTTTTAGCTGAAGAGTGATGATGCTTTTGAAGCTGGCTAAAATCCTGTGAAGGATCCTTCACTCTGTAGTTCACTTGCCACCACTGCTCCAGAGCCCAGATTTGTTAACTTTCCAGGTGTGTTGCAGAGCTCATAACTTGCACAGTATTTTGACTTGGAGAGGGTTGAAGAGTGATGAAGATTGAATGGATTAATTATAATTGTTGTCTATTTTAAGCAGGTATACATCTCTTCTAGTTTGGATAGTCTTCATTGGACAAGTCATTTATGGTTTTGCATTGTGAGCTTTATTCCTTTTCTTTATTTTCTATTGTTGGACCAGATTTAGAGCAAAAAATATTGTCCTTATTCATTGGAAAAAACATTCTCCTTGCAGTATGTACTTCAGTTTTGTCTGTCATAACTCGTATTTCAAGTCATATTATAAAATTACCTCACAACATAAGAGCATAGTTTCCCTTATACCACATTTTTATATGCTGCTTCTCTCAGGATACAAAAAGCACTGCTTAATAGTTAGCAAATTTGATGTGAAAAAGAGAGACCTTGGAACTCCGAAGCCCCTATGATTCTTCTGTGACCTCTCTAAAAATGGAGAAATATGAGTTTTCCACACATAAGTGCTGTAGCTGTGCTGCATTATTTATGCACCATCACTGGAGGAAGGCTTAAGGCTTGCTACAAAGTAAATAATAAATAAATTGCAAAAAAGGCAAAAAAAATTGCAGAAGGCTTTGTATGTGTTCAATTTACTCTCTAATTTGATATGCACAACCTAATAATTGGTGGTTCAATTTTTGGTCCAAAATGTTAGGTCTGGAATAATGATCATACTTTGGACTCATTGCATTCACCTATGGAATGACCCTGATCCACTTTCCATTTCTTGTATAATGTATGCTGCATGGCACTATAGCTCCACAGTGGTCTGACATTTGCATTGGCAGCAGTAGGATTCCTGGTTATAGGAAGAATGACAATAGCCAGTGTGAGGAGGAATGGGTGACAGTCAGGACACTAAACAGATGTAAAATATCTTGTCATTCTTCTGAACAGCCGTCAATCACAGGCTCTAACTAAAGAAGACATCCCTGAGGGTGACATCTAGCTTCTCTGTGGTCTTGTCATCTTCCCAGCAGGAAGTATGGTAGGACACCTTACCTGGGAAAACCAGGCTTCTGCAACATATATCTTTAGACAAGTCTGAAAACAAACAAGCTTGGAAAGTGGGAGCTCCTTTTTTGGGGGGAAAGGCCTCTTGGCACGCATGGCCTCACTGAAGAACTTAGACACAATGGAATCAGCATCCAATTTGTATCAATTCCATCAGGGTCAGATCAACTCATGTTATCCTATTAGCTTGCAGCAGTTAGAGAAACACACAGATGGGTCTGTGTTCTGAAGACCAAGACAAAGCCTTGTTATGCTTTTTTCCCCCCCTCTTCCCTCCAATTGGATTACAATGGTCCCTGTTGTCCCTCTTTGTTTCAGTATTCCTTGATTGACAAAACCCTGGGAGATGTCACTGTCCTTGCTCTGTGCATTGTAATAGCCTGGAGTACCAAGGGTGCTTTAGGACCTTCGTCCTCCCTTTTCTTTCAGGTGTTGTAAACATCTGTCACTGCACCACAATGACGACCTCTTGTTGAGCTTACATGCCTGATGCTCGATCACTCAGTGTCTGAGGGAGATGCAAGTGAAAACTTTAGGTAGTGGCATGAATAGAGGGCAAAGAAATAGGGCAACTTTATTATGGACTATCATCAGAAAGTAGCATGTGTGGAATGTCAATTTAATAATAGAATTGACAGCTTTTCTCTGGTTTCCGCAATGCCACAAGTGTTTCTTTGACAGTTTAAAAAATAGGCCCTTTGTAGCAGTCAGTGAGTGGCACTACATACATTTGTGAATGCCCTGCATAACTGAGATTCTCCCAAATGCCACTGTCCTAAGACCAGTCCCAAGAATCCTTCTGCATTGACTAAGGGTAGTGGTGCATGGAGATCTGGGGAACCTAAGCAATGTAAAATATGGTGTACAGTAGTCAGGAGGATGCAGCATAGCTAACAAGATGTTGAGTTACCATTCTGTCAGGAGGGAGTTCCTAAGTCAAAGAGGATGCATATGCCATAGTAAAAATTGCTAAATAGCTCTCAGTAAATTTTCAGATGTAAAAAGACATTTTTTTTTCCATTTCTTATTCAAAGAGCATTCACAGAAAGCTTCCACTTGTTCACCATGGAAAAATACTAATATTTAGTGACAAACTGGAGGTCCACAAGGCTTTCATCTTTTAACCAAAGAGTGAAAGAGACAAAACGGCAGAAATCTGCATGATTTTCCCCTGGTTTGTTCTTTATCTGGGCAAGAAATTCTAACTAGTTTCTGTTTTTGTGTTCCTGAGTACAGCTGTTTTAGAAAGCAAGGTACATAGTCTAGGGAATAATATTGCTTCTCTACGGGCTGCAAACACAAGCATAAATTAGAGATCTTGCTTTTTTTCATGTGTTCTTTTCAGTGTTGAATTTGACATTAATTATTTTAGCAGAGAGCAAGGCACATGTCATAACTTGTTTGCAGTCCTAAAACCATAATCTTTAAGATTTTTTTTTAATTACAACTCTAAAATGGCAAATAGATACCACACCTTTGTTTTGGTGTCATCTGAGTAACTTTTCTTCCTCTTTGGAGTAACAAGATCATTCTAGTAAAGAAAAGGTGACTGAGAAGAGTTCAAAATAGAATTAAAATTGTAATCTCTGTACCATGTGAATTATTTTTCATAGCATAATTTACCTTTCTCCATGGGCATGGACTTCATAATTAATTCTGGCTTATAAATATGAACAGCTTGTTTGCCTGGAAGTCTAAGTAGACAGTAGTCCAACTTGCTTTTACTTTTTTTCTTGTAGCATTTTTCCAGTGTATACTGACAAATACATGGGAAACACATAACTAGCTGAAAAACAAAAAGCCTGTTTTCTTTCTCATCTGTTACTTTAGTAAAATTGGTTGTCCTTCATAGATGCAATGGACAATGCCTGATTGAAATTGAAAAGAAGCAAAGCCAAGGAAAACACATCAAGATTGAGATACCTCCCTACAACAAAGTGAAGCAATCAATCTTTGTTTATTACCTGTAATGTGTTTGATGAAAGCAATAATTGAGTCTGAAAACATTTTTATCTTTAATGAAAATTTATTTGTGGAAAATTTCTGCATAATAGCACTAAGCTTTCCTCCTCTGACAATTTCATGGTGAAAGCAACTACTTGTGTCTGTTAGGAGAGTGACACATTTCTCAAATGCCAGACATACATACTCTAAGTCAGACTATTCGGTAACTTTTAAAATTTCAAATTGAGTAGCATGTGAACTTAAGAGAGAAAAAATAGCTCAAGGATTTCTTCCTTCTTCTGGAAGGAAGAAATCTTTCAAGGCCTTTGTGGTGTCAAAATTTACTAAGAGGTGCAGTATCTCCTTTCTTGTGTGAAGGTTTCACGCATTATGAAAATAAGTCGTTCATTACCTGGTTCTCAGAGGCTGACATGAATGTTCTTCTTTCACTGAGTCTTTCATTTATTAAAATTTAGAATTAGAACACTAGCATACTTGTCAAATATAAACTCCATCATTTATTTCCCTTTTAAACAGTCAATATCTTTGAAGTGAAAATTTAAGTCAGACAAGCTTAGCTCAGAAAAAAAAGGCATAGCATTACAGTGTTGTCACTACTAGGAGCTGAACCATGGCCAGCTTAGGCAGTATTATATCATTGGAATTAAACTGGTTTCCTGTCCCCTTGAGAAAAAGTCTTTAAAAAGGAGAGAGAAGAAGAAAACAATATTCTTCTTGTTTGACTTTTCAGCTTTATGGCTCTGTGCAGTCCCCCTGTCACTTCCATTATCCCAAGAAGTTTGTTTCTTTGTTTGGGAATATAGGGCTTCTAATTGGATGTCATCTCTATTGCAGTCTTTACGGCTACGTTATGTGAGGTAGTTGTGTGTTACAAGAAACTCATCCCCACAGTAGCTGCGGGAGAGGTTCTGTCACTGGGGAAACAAACATCATCAGAACAATTTCTTCATTTTTTTTTCAAGGGCTGCAGTCAGAGTGGAGGAGCACAGCATTACAGCCTTCAGGGTTGTGCCCAAGAAGCAGAAAGATCCACCACTAGGAATCGACAGGCTTATTCCTGGGCCATAAAAGTTGGAACAGGGTGTGCTTGTAAGCCCAACCTGCTCATACTGCAAACTATTCCTGTGAACGAGTTAAGATCAAAATGCCCTGTACTGTCTGGGTACAAAGGCTCTCCAAAATGATTTTTTAGGGTTTTTTTTTTTTTTAAATTTTTTAATTGAGTCTAGAAAGACAGAGAAGGCATGAAATCACATATGGGGGGGACTGACAGCACAAAGAAAAACATACAATCTAGCCCTTACACAAGCCTCTCTGCTCACAAATAAAATTGATTCAAGGGACAGCTAAGAAGACATTTCTGAGAGTTTTAGTTTGCTTCCTATGTGTAAACAGAAGAAAATTAAGACTTTATCTGAAATGTTGCTCACAGAACATTTTTTCTATATCTAGCTTGCAGACAAGGTTTCAGTCATCTTGACCTCACAGTTAAATAAGGCTGGTGGTCCCAACCTGACACCTAATTAGCATTTCCCCACCTTGCCATTATACTGTCTGCAGTTTGGCATGATCTGAGATTTCTCCTCAGGAGACCCCAAGTTGTGCAATGCAGGGGCTCATATGGGTTGGGGGAGGAAGCTCAGCTAAGCTCCGAAGGGAAGTTTACTCAGACTCCATCTGCACTCAGCCCCCATCGCCAGTCCTGTATTTTCACCAGTAAACTGCAAAATAACTAACGAAAGCCTAGAGACTGTAGTTTGGCTCCAGTGGAACAGAACACAGTATGCAACAGTTGTGGAGGCTGAACTCCAAACAAACTGTGAAAAGCTTCCAGGGTACAGCTGTTCCCCTACCGCCCATTTGCTCTGTGACTAGAAGGTTGCTGGACTCCTAACAACTGCTAATTGGTAATGATAGCAGAACAAGCATTGTAGAGAGACTATGCATTTGGAAACTCTCCATAAGTGCCAATAAAGCCACTATGGAGTAAAGTGCAGAACATTCCAGTTCACAGAATTAATTTTGCACATTTTTTTCTATAGGGAGAAAAAAAGGATTTTCAAATTAGAAATAGTTTTCATATCCTTATTCTTTAGGGTTTTGGTTGGTTTGTTTGAACTTTATTTGAACATCATTACCCTACCTGGGTAAAATCAGAGCTTTGGTGGAAGAGTGAAAATTATTTTAAAATGTTTAAAAGTAGTACATGGCCAAAATTTTAGCAGTTCATGGCACAAATTTCATATACCAAATGAAAGCAAAAATCATTTTAAAATATTTAAATAGAGAAATTTCTGTGCTCTAACAGTTAGGACTGGTTTAGTACATGCTTCAGGCATAGCGGAAGGGGATGATGATTTAAAGTCATCGGAAATAAGAGACACCTGAACCAGTACAATCATCAAAATAGTCCATGAAAGGAATGCAGTTCTAATCACTGAGTAGAAAAGGTACTGCCTCTGATTCAGCCAGTCTTATTCTTTGCTTCCCAAGAGGAAGACCTAGGAATCACTCCTGCTGGCTGGACTCAAACAGTGATTGGTTTGTCTTAGAGAGGAAAAAGTTTTGGTCTTCTCTTTTACCCTGAAGGAAACCTTTACTGTCTTATTCTGCATTCCCTTTACTGTGAGGAAAGACATGCTCAATTCTTCCTTTATCTTCTAGACCAACATAAATTCAGTTCTTCCTAATATTGCAAAATACACCCTTTTTGTGCAGATTCTGCCATCATATTCCTAACATCCTCCTTGTTCTCTTGTATACACTTCTTCTTCTACTCTCCTGCCAATAGTAGAACCTGAGAATTATTTAAGTTGGATAAAACCTTTAAGATCTTTGAGTCCAAATGTAAACCTTACACTGCCAAGTCCACCACGAAGGAATGCCCCCAAGTGCCACATCAACACATTTTTTGAACTCTTCCAGGGTTGGTGACTCAACCACTTCCTTGAGCAGCCTGTTCCAATGCCTGACCACCCTTTGAGTGAAAGAATTTTCCTGATACCCAATCTAAACCTTCCCCTGTAAACCTGAGGCTGTTTTTGTTGCATTGCTTGTTGCTTTGGAGGAGAGACCAACCTTCACCTTGCCACACTCCTGTCAAGGAGTTGTAGAGAGTGATACAGTCCCCCCTAAGCCTCCTTTTCTCCAAGTTAAACACTCTACACTCCTTTAGCTGCTCATCATAAGAATTGTGTTCTAGACCCTTCACCAACTTCGTTGCCCTTCTCTGGACATGCTCCAGCACCCCAATGTCTTTCTTATAGTGAGGAGCCCAAAACTGAACACAGGATTTGAGATGTGGACTCAGCAGTGCTGAAAACAGGGGGACTATCACTGCCCTGGTCCTGCTGGCCACACTACTCCTGATACAGGCCAGGATGCTGTTGGCCTTCTTGCCATTTGGGCCCACACTGGCTCATGTTCAGTTGCTGCAGACCAGCACTCCTAAGTCCTTTTCTGCCAGGAAAAGATCAGGTCTGGCAATACAGGTCAGGTCTGAATATTTCTAGGAGATGTGATCAGCTGATTAAAGATCCAATATGCCTACCAGGTCACTAAACCCTGTTGGTTTATCATGCAAGGTCTGTGAGAGAAGGAAGAGGCTGAGGACACACAACACTACCCTCATACCTGGAAGTTTCTTTGGTAAGGCATTTCAGCTTCTCCAGAGACTTATCAGACTCATAAACACCCACCAGTCCTGTATCCCCACTCAATTTCTCCATGCATTTTAAATCCCTTAGGTTACAGAATTCGAGCATTTGCAGTCACAAGGTCCTGTTGGCAGTTAGTAATCACCACGTGCAGAGCTTCCACTGTCATCAAAATCACTGCTCAAGCTGGCACTGACAGTGGGATCATGTTGGAGTGCATTGAATTATTTCTGTCTGTTTTGCTGCAGTCTTTGCTGAGATCTCAGCTGGTTTGCCCCTCTGCACCAGATGCCTCTTGTGCTAGAGCACACTGGGGACACTTCCAGCTGCACTGGAGTGGGAGATCTTGCTTGATATGAGGAAAGTCAGGCTGTGGTGCAGCCCCTGCCGTGGACATGCTGCAGAACCCTGAGGCTCCTCCTTAGGGCCCTCCTGCACCAGGAGCAGCTGGTGAGCAGATCACAGATGAGAGCAATCAGCATAACATATGAGGTTACAGAACAAGAGTGTGTCTGCTTTGCTGCAACACAAATGCTAAATGCCAAGATGACTTTTTTTGGGTGGAGGGAAAATACACTTAAGGTGGTGCTAGGTGAGGAGGTCTCTAGAACAACACATATGTTTTGACACAGACTTTTTTTTCTACCAAATTCTTTAGTCAGAGGTGCTTATCATCTCTGAACATGAAACCCTGAGCAGTGCTACACATGCAAGCCTCTCCCTTATTATGAATACTAAATCTTCTGGATGGAGGAAAAACTACATGGAGATAGAACACCAGCAGTGTCACAATGAAGCATTTTACCAAAGAGGTGAGTTGCCATTTTAAGACACTTATGTACAAACTCTCCCCCTGTAGAATAAGACCCATCACTGCAGAAAATAGATTTGTCCACTGCTTATATAAGGCCTTTGTCTTCATAGCAAGTGTCTTGCAACCTGTGGCATGTTTACCCTCAGAACATCCCACGAAGCACTGAATGCTGTCATGCTTCTGTTGGCAGGTGGTGATATGAGGCCTAAAGAGTCAAAATAGGTACCAAATTTGGCTACTGGGTTAGCTTGCTACTGTGTAAAGATCATCTTCCCACTTCCCTTGGGCTGGTGCTGGGATTCATCTCACACCCTGATGAATGCAGGTGATTCTACTCTCTAAACTCATGGAAATGTATTCTTGCTTTCTGATTAATTTTCTGCCGATGGGGTTCAAAAATAGCTAGGATGAGGGCAAGAGAGGTAGTGGCATCTTGAAGCAAATAATATACAAGAAATGGGGCTATTTCTATTAGAGAAAGAGGATCTCTTTTTAATAACAGATAATGATTTCTGTAGCAGGCCAATTTTTAGCAATACTGCCACTTGTTTAAAAGCAAAAAGAAAGCACTCATGTTGTACTTCACCTTAAGTGTCTCAGCACTGGTTCCAGCAGGGCACCAGTGGCTGAATAGACTGGATTTTGGACTGGATCATCCTTCCTTCCTGTCCTCAACTTTTCTATTTTGTTGTTCTGAGCTCCATAAAAGGAGGCAACAGGAAAAGAGAATTTTCCTGACTTGATTATAGTTCCATTAAATACACTTGCTCCCAAACATGTGCAGTTTCTTCTACAGTAGTGACTCATCAAGCATTACAGTAGAAAATAGTTATGTATTACATAGAGCTGCTGTGGAAAGCAGAAAAGAATGTGATTGTGCAATTAAAGTTTCTGTATTCAAGAACTTGAAATGGAGCGCTAAGCTAAAATTACATATAAAACATTAATTTATCCATTTCCTGACTATAATTCCTTGACCATCCAAGCAGACGGTTATGTTAACAGAGGATGAGTGGGTGTTTCTCATAGCAAGTTGCAAGTTGTTCCTAATAAATCAATTCTTACTCTATCCTTAACTACATATAATTTCATTCATTAACTTCAGTCTTGGCTTTCCATAGGGTATGATTATTATGAAGTAGATCGCGTTTTAATCTGATCAAATGTTCCGTGCATTAAAAAAAATATGGATATTTACAAACAATAGAACTTATGGGTTTGAGCCAAATGTAAACTACTTATCCAAAGTTTCTCATTTGAGTGAGATGTTCGTATTTTTGGAAAGAAGGAGTCCAGTTTGAGTGCAGCTGTTTGGAAATAAACATCTCAGATGCTGTCTTTAGGAACTACTAATCAGATATTTCTGCTTTAAGACAGCCTTCTTTCTTACTAAAACAGAAATGTTGCCCAAGGTAGAATTTTTCTCAGCAATATTGCCATTTGTTAAGAAGCAGAACAAAAAATTTAAGTGATTTTAAATTAATTTCACATTTAACTAAAGAAAAACTTCAGCTCAACCATCTGCAGGAAAAGGCCACTATAATTCACGTTTCTATAAACATGCTGTGATGACAGGATTTTTAATACTGCACCTGAAGGAAAAAGATAGTGTACAAATGTAATGCACCTGCTGGCTTGGGTGTTTATATGATCAGCAAAGCAAGAGCTCTTAATACTTCCCAGCAGATCTCTGCCAGTGGGCCTGCTATAAATCCCTCCACAGCCAGACAAGTTGGCCTTTATTTTTTCATATTGCTCTGGGCATCTCACATGACATTCCCAAATAAGGAATTGTACTACAAGCCTGCTCTGATTGCTAGTAATGACTTAACTGCAGAGGAATTATAACAGTATGAATAACAGTGGTTTGCACTGTGAATGCCTAAGCTACTCCAAAAATGCCAGAGCAACCAATATAATGTGCTTCTCACTCATAACTTTGAAATGGAAGAGAAAGTCAGGGCACTTTACAACTGCTGCTAATCTGTAAACATGGATTGTTCATTCAACAGCAGGAAGCAAAAACAAATGGAAAGCAAATAATACTATTAGCTGTTACTAGGCATTATGTAAGTAAAATTATGCAAGCGATTCAATTAAAAATATAGGAAGGGAAATAAAATTCCCCCTTCATTAAAAAGGATAATTTGAATGGACTTATTGTCAGCTAAAAGTTTCTCTGTGCATGCTGGTCCTGTTAAGCAGCATTAGATTTCTGTATCCTAGCTTGAAATAAACCAACACTGTTTGTATATAAATTACACTGCAAACTCCCCGGGGACAGAATCCTCTTAATTGTTTTTCCTTACAGCTTGTTTAAACTGGCCTGTAAGTTTGGGCTCTACTTGTAAACTGTTTCTAAAGAGAATAGATAATGAACATCTATCTAATAGGTATCTAGTAAAAGATACTAATAAAAAGGCTCTAGGTCTGAAATATTTCAAAAGGCAAGAATCAGATTAAAAAATGTAACACATTGGTATCTTCAGCAAGGCTATTGGATTACATGTAGAGCAAGGAGGCGCTTACAAGTGGGCACTGCCTCTCAGTGCTTGTTCCTGGAAAAGCTGTACATTGCTAATATATATAGAGAGAGGGGATATGTGAGGAGGGGAAAGTAAGATATCAAAAAGCAATTTGTAAATCAAGCACAGGGAAATAAGGAAAGCCTGGGCTTAAGCTCAGTAATTCACAACCGATTGCAGCCACTCTCCAGGCATGATTTAAACAAATTCTTTGTAAGGATTTCACCTGCAATTGCAACTGTGCTACTAATGAGTAAAGCAGTTTCCCTAGTTGTGGCTGGCAACACTGGAGGAATAAGAGGTCAGCGCCTAAAATGGCTATTCAACAATATGGAGTGAGGGGAGAGAGTGGGGATATTAGAAAGGCTCTGTACTAGTGTAAGGTAGTTTAGAGCTTGCTGTAGCAGCACCTGCTCTGAGCCCCCTCCTGGGTGGGAACTGTGATGGGCTCTGCCTCAAAAACAGACCCCTGAAAGATAGACTTGGCCTTTGTGGCAGGGCACCCTGTGCAGGAACCTTCGGGTTTCTGTGGATTCTTCCTTGCAGCAGAGTGCAGGGATACATCACCCAACCAAACAAGCTGGTGTACCTGGGTGGGCAGCACCAGGCATGGGAAACAAGAAGTCTGTCACTGCAAGGCTAATGCATCCGTGGGAAAGCTTCAGTGCTGCTGCTTCTGTGGGCAGCTTGTGATGTTGTGGCACCTCGAATAGCCCTGATGGTGTCTGCCCCACCGCCATGGGGTAGCGTCAGGGCAGACCCTTGCCACAGACAGCTTTGGTATTTGGAGCTACAGTGAGAAACCAAAAGAATTCCTCCTTCCATGCTATAAAAACCTGCATTCCTTCCTTTGGGCAAAGCAGCCTGGATTTCTCCTTGTCTGAATTCTCTGACTTAGTTGTGCGATTTGCCAGAAAGTCTGCCTGCCTGGAAAAGAGCAGTTACCACTAATTGTTTTGCCTGAGAATCTCTCTTTTGAGTTGTCAACCAAAGCTGCCTTCTGGCAGCTGCCCAGGTTGCCATAGTTCTAGACGAAATGAAAATGTTATTCCACGAGGCATCTGCATCAAAGCGAGAAGCAATGGAAATATCAGTCAGCAAAACTTGTGATGTTCTGCCTGGGAGGAGCTGCATCTCAGTACTTTGCACCATCACAAGAATGGTGCTTGCAAAGAGGATGAAACTATGAGAGCTGGCTGTGGATTCATAACTCCATATAAGGAAGAATTCCATTTTTCAGATTTTGTTTTCCTCAAGATAAAGGGTGTCTTGGGTTAGAATCACTGTTTCCTCATCTACTTGACTACCTGAGCAGAAACATAAGGGAAGAAAGGTCAATGCTTCATAATTAACACATTAGCTGTTAAAAAATTATTTCTTTTGAGATTTTATCAAACCATTAGAAAAAAAAAAAAGAAAAATCTTGCTGTTATGAACCAAAGGGGAAAAAAAAAAACTTGTAAATCTGGGGCACTATCTTCTCTGGGATGAAAGTGCTCCAATGCTCAGTACTCTTTTGGACTATAACTGTAGGAAAATGCCCTGAGAGCCAGCTGTGCTGGCTTGTCTTCTGATCTTGCGTAGGAAAGGACTCCTTTAACCTTCACAGTGGTTTGTCTGAGTTAACAGAAATGTGCACTCTTGCTCTTTCTATTTGATTTGAGAAGAAATGACCCTTTTCTGCTATCCCTTTGTTTGGGAAGCTCTAGTGAGGCACCATTCACAAGGCATTTGTGAATTAAGAGGGAAAAGTTGAGAGACAGAATTTAGGACATGGAATAACTGAAAAAAAGAGGTGGCTAAAGTTACAGCTCTGCATGGCTAGTACTCAGATAGGCTATGGTAAATGGAGATCTCCCTCTCTTGACCTGCTGGCAACACTTCCTAGTGCATCCCAAGATACTGTAGGCTGCCTTGGCCCCCAAGACACACTGCTGGCTCATGGACAGCTTGGTGTCCACCAGGAACTGTAGGTCCTTCTCTGCAGATCTGCTTTCCAGCAGGTCAGCCCCCAGCCTGTGCTGATGCTTCGGTTTATGTTATTCCTGCCCAGGTGCAGGACCCTGCATTTTCCTTTGTTGAACTTCAGATGGTTCTCTGCCCATCTCTCCAACTGCTGGGGTCCTGCACAGCTCTCTGGGGCATCAGCCACTCCTCTCAACTTTGTGTCATCAGTGAACTTGCTGAGGAGGCATCTGTCCCTTCATCCAAGTCCTGGATGAATAGGTTAAACAATACTGGGTCCAGTATTGAACCCTGGGGAAGACCACCAGTGGCAGGCCTCCTGTAACTGGACTCAGTGTCACTGATTTTGGCCTTCTGGGATCTGCTGTTCAACCAGTTCTCAGTCCACCTCACTGTCCACTCATCCAGTCCACATTTTCTGAATTGTTGAGAGACATTGTTGGAAGTCTCACTGAAGTCTAGGTAGGCAATATCTACTGCTCTTCCCTCATCCATCCAGGAAGCTGTCTTAACATAGAAGGCAATCAGGTTAAAGATACATGTTCAGGCTTAAGTGGGAATGCCCTGATACCTCCCATGAAGGAGAGTTTTACACTGGTGCATTTGTGCTTTAACAGAAGGGAGGAGACAAAAAGCATAACACCACCACCCCCCATCCCCCACCCCCACGCGCCAGGATCCTCTTATCAGCCTCTTTTTGTAC
>JAOXXN010000001.1:114293810-114317172 GCA_026770055.1 Myrmophylax atrothorax | reverse complement strand
TTTTAGTATATATAAAGAGACAATATGGTAACTAGGCTGTGGAAAACAAAGGATGTTTACAGCACTTCAACGAATGAACTAGTTTTCACATGATCAACAGAACATGAAAATGTGAAATCAGTGTTGACTTATGATTGCAAAAATAAAATCCTACAGCCCAAAGTCTTAACTAGCAAATTAACTAGCTGAGATAGTGCTGCCTTTCACTGATGCCAAGGTGTAAGAGAACAGTCACACAGCTCTTGAATAGCCCTTTTAATAAATATCTTAAGTGTGTGGATGCTTAGACTCTGAAACACATCATGGGACATCCTTGTCCTAACATTAAGCATAGCTTTTTTAATGACTAGATTCTATGGCAAATTGCCCTAAATAAAAGAGAAAATGCTGCAGAGGGGTAAATGGCAGTGTGGATTTAATGGCAGTCATTACAGAGGTAGCCTTGCAGTGTGTGGCACTCACTTGCACTTAGATGCAGAGATGCTTTCGGTTCTAAAGCTGACCAACAAGTCTGAAAGCTGCTTCCTGAACAGGTAGTGAAGAATAATGTTTGTAGCACTCTGCCAGCAGTAAAGAGCAACTTAATTTCCCTCCTAAGCAACCGGAGTGGTTGTAAACACTTCTGCTGATGTGATTTGCAACTGACATCATTAGAGATGCTCCATATTCTGAAGTCACAACAGAAAACAAATAAACAGAATACCACGTGCCTTCTGAATGCATTTATTTTGTTGTTTTGAATCTCTTGCAGAGAATTTATCTCCTTGAAATAATGTAAGTTTTTAATTTTGCAATTTAAAATCCCTTAGCATGATGTTTACTTTGAAGTCCTTGGTGTGTTTTTCTAATGCTATTATGTTCCAGAAAGACAAAGTATTCATTCATACCTGCCAAAGGGTTTTCATGTTTTTCAACAGGTTGTCATGTAGTTTAAAAATCATATTTTTTAGTGCTTGCCTTCCACTAGCTAGTGAAAGAAAAAAAGGGGCTTTCTTATCTTCTAGACTATTTCCCTGGCATTGATATTCTTAATTTGTATTGGCATGGCATTGTCTTTTGTGAAAGACTCAGTTAACAGAAGCTTTGAGAGGGAAACATCAAATGCAGCAATATAATTGTATTTTATCTCCTGTAACTCAGGTCTTAACATTTTATCTAGTAATTCATTCATCAAACTTGTAATTTCTACTTGAATATAAATACTCTATCTTGGAGAAAGAAAGCCAGACATGAGTGTGTAACTTTCTTTGGCCCTGTGTCCCAGTGATTGATTAACTTTGCTTCAGAATTACTAATAGAGCAGTTAACTCAGTTTTAGGCCAATACATCTACTGCTGACATGGAAATGGAATGGTAGAAATCTACTATAAAAATCTACCACAGAAATGGTAGATTTACCTCCCAAAATTGAGGCTCTTGGAGCAATTAAGTACCATGTCAACTCAGATTAAACTTGATACTAAAGAAAAGCTAGAGATTATCTTTATGTGGTATTGCCAAAGTGAAAAGTTATGACTCTTCCTCTCAGTGTTTTCTATAGAGCTGGAAAAAACCCATATCTGATTTTGAGCCAACATGAAATATTAGTTTCTCTTTCAGTAAGCAGAGAAGGGAAGTACCTTGTTTTTCACACCTTCCTCTTTAGGGATGTGACTTCACATTTTTCCAGTTTCTGTAGCATGTAACAGTTTTACATGTGGAACAACAGTCACCTGCATAATCAGTCAACTGGGAGGTATTTTGTAGTTTCAGAAATACTACTTTAGGTAACATTCCACTTCTTATTCCTCAAAGGGTAAGTTATCAAGCTTTGGTGTCAAGGACTCTCTTGAAAGACAGAGTTTGGCCCATAGTTTTACAGCTCATGTCATGAAAATACGCTTGGTGAAACATGTGATGAAATGCGCTAGCCAGAAACTACCCTTTCTATAAAGCACTTCCAAAAGGAAAACATGAGGAGCGTGAGGAGACAGAAAAAAAATGCATTATAAAATATACCGTCACAAAATCAGAAAGGAGTCTGACCAAGCTTAAAACTCACCTCAGGTCTTGATTTACAGCCTGATGGTTCAGCATCAGAATCTTCCCATCCGTCATGAGAGACCTCAGCTACAGTTTTGTAGCATGTGCCTTGCCACAACATTTCTTTAATGAGCTTTTCTTCTTCCCAAGGTTGGCATTTGAAGCCTTGACAGGCACACAAGAGAAAAGTTCCTTTTCTGGCTTTGATAGGGCTTTTAGCTGATAAAAACACTGCTGAGAAATGTTCAATTCTGCAATTCAAAATTTGAATTGTAGGTGCAAAATCCATAACTCTATCTATGTGAGTACATTGAGGTTAAGAGTTGTAATACCATTGCAAGGTTTAAAATCTCGAATGAACTGGAGGACTTAGTAGTAAGCTGGAATCCAGCATGTTCTTATGAGTCAGACTCAAGAGTTACAGGGCCAGAAGTGAACCTGAGGGACCGAGAGATGCCTTGAATTCTTTACAGTTCTTTTAAAATATCCTTTTCCCTCAGTAAGATACAATTATATTTCTGTAAGAAACTGGTATCAAATTGTGTAGAAGAGCTCTTTTGGACTTATGTTCTGTTTATGCTGCACTCTTTGTAACAGTAATATGGAAATGTATAGACCAAATATTTGAAACATGCTAGATTACTGAACATTGTTGTGTGATAAAAAACTTGGGACAAGGAAAAGCAAACTGAAGAATTCTCAGGAGGCCATTAAAATTTTAATGAAGTGAAAGTTGCTTTTCTCTTTGTAAAGAGCATTTTTTGCTGGCTCCCTGCTAATCTGTAGAGACATGATGTGAAAATGGTACAAACCACCACTGTGCTTGGCTGTTCCTCTGAGTCTGCAGTCTGAGTATCTGCACAATTCATGGTTAACTGAGCTACATTTAAAGAATCTGGGTTCAAAAACTGATTCCTTTTGCCGCTGAGGCCAGCATTGCTCAACTTGCATCTTCCATAATTTAAGTTTTTTCACCTCTGATGAAATGTGTTGCTTTGGAGGTTTACATGCCCAAAGTCTACAGGTGTTGTGCTCAAGTGTTGTGAGGGACCATGTACACGCTTTTAGCATGTGGCATAAGCCATAGTGTCTGTGGCACTGTTCTGTCACTACATAAAAATTAACCTAGTAAAGAAGGAAACTGGGAAGATGTTATGTGCAGCTGAGAATTTCAAATATTTTGTTCACCAGGTTTAGAAAACTTGTCTCCTAGTAAGAGTCACTTGAAAGCAATGTTATGAGATTTGCAGCTCTTCCTTTATATGAAAGCATAGAGTCCAAGATATATTTCCTAAAAAATACTTCTAAAAACACTTAATGCTCAAACAAGAGAGGATTCCAGCTTAGGGCTTACTGGTTGAATATTAATAGGTTGCTATCTACAGTTGTTTAAAGGAATTAAAAAAAATCACTGTGTGTGCCACTGGGAAGAAAATACATAGAAATCTTGCCATAGTTCAGCAACAAGTATACTGGCACATCACCTGTGCCAATACAGCAAGGTGCATTGCTTACCAAAGTGTTTAGCTGTGTTTAGAATAATTTCAAAGGAATTTGTGTATGGATTGGTTGGGTCAGTCAAAGATGTTGGCTTTTATTTTTTGCTGATACAGATAAACCAGTGTAATGTCTAAGGGATATTTAATTTTACAGTCTAAAAATGCCTTATGTAAATGTTCTTAACATACTGGCTATATTTTACTGCTTCTTTACTGGAAGTCAGTTGGACCAGGTGTTGCCAAATCTAATTTATCTGGGCTTCACCAAGCAGTCAGGTTCCTGCCATAGTTTCAGGAATGGCTTTGTCCCAGTTTGTATCTTCCAATTTGCTCTCCCCTGTCATCAAGTGCATGCCCTATCCTCACCAGCCATGCCAAAGCAACAGCTCTTGTCCTGGCAGAAGGTTGGCAAAGGCAGGTTTGAGCCTGAACTACAATCATATACCTCCAGTGGATGTTGCTGAAGAAAATAAGAAGAGCAGAGTTGAGTGAGAGGCAGTAAAATGCATTAGATTTGACTTTGAATTGCTGCTCTGGCATGGTGTGTGCAGGAACGCTGCTCTTCAGCCAGTCGGTCCCATGGCTGCTCTCCCTGAGGCTGTGCTGGCCCAGGGATGGAGAGGGAAAGGACTGATCCAGGGTTCTTCCAGTCAGGCACCATGAAAACCAAATCATGTTCATAGGGGTGGGAGGAGATTACAAGAAGAGGCTTTCAAAATGAGCCCTGCCCTGACTCAAGAGCTGACTTCAGGGACAGGAATGGCCATGACCGATCCTGGTGACCAGCCCTGGCCCAGCACTGTGGCATCTGCCTGTGCTCTGATGGTCATTTGGTCAATTCCTTTTGTATAATAACTCATTTTCTAATAATTGTGTTTTTTCTAGGGTCTTTATGTATAAGAAAGAGTGGGGCTTGATTTGCCATGGGTGATGGAACAGCAAACCCCATTTTTGTTCGTTCTTTTTCACTTGATTAAATGTTTCTTCTCCCCAGTCTGCTCACTTCAAATTTAAAGTGTAGTATACCTCCAACTTCCTTTTATTTATTTTTTTTCCTTTTCATTAAGGGCAAAAAAGAGTTACTCTTTATTGTTCCTAACAATAAGATCTATAATAGAAACTCTCAAGTTGTTGTGCAGACGGCCTCCAGCTTCATTTACTCTTTCATCCCCACCTGAGCCTGAGCATTACAAATATCCTACCTTTTCAGTGCAGCTGAATGAAAAATAATCTTGGTGCATTATGGACAGAGACAAGAAATAAAACTTCCAGGAAAGGGAGGGGAGGATAGATAAATGCAGAGAAGCAGGAAAAGAGAGAGAATAGCCAGACTTGGTAAGAGCCCCCAAAGTCCAGCTCCCGTATTTCTTCGTAAAAGCTGCTAAACCAGTGCAGCAGGCACCAGTGGAGGGGCAGTCACACTGTGCCCCCTTAGCAGTTGCAGCTTAAATAGCCAAACTGGTTTTGCACAGATCCCGTGCTTCATTTTTTTGGCTCTGGGGTGATCCAGCTGCTGCCTCCTCTTCTATCACTGACTCCAACACAGGTGATGGTTGCAGGGAAGCCTTTCCCTTTCACTGTGTGGTTCCAAATGGCTCTGCCACTCCCTTTGGAGCTTTTCACCTGCAGTGCAGTTGTTATGCTTGCTGTTGCCACAGTCTTTTGCAGCAGGTTGACTTTATGCCTGCACTTCTGAAATCCCCTTGAAGAACATGCCTCTTTTTCTGGGGCATTGCTTGTGTAGTGACCAGCAGAATGAATGGCCAGATTGCTTTGTCCTTCTAAGTATGTGCTTGGTTTGGGATTCCAGTTTGAGCGGGTTTTAGCACAGATGTCTTCATTGTCAGCTAAAATGGTCTTTTTTGCATCCTTTTTGTTTAATGAACTTGTAGGTCTGTAAATGCAGCATGCAGCTACATTTTATTCATGTTTATGCCCCATAGAATCGAACAGGGAAAGACAGACATTCTAATTAAAGAAAGACTGTATATTTCTCTGTTGCCAGAATGTTACATAAATGTGTTTTGGATGCAGTTAGCCTCTTCTATCAGCAAAATTTGATGACTCCCAGTTTTCATTAGCTGTCTTGACTGAGGATGGATTACTGAACGTTCCCTGTAAGCAGTTTAATTTTTATTGTTATATGACATTCTTTATTTAGCACAAAAAATGAATAACTGAATAGCATCAAAAAAGCTGAGAACTCTCATCGGTAGCTGTGGGGAAGTATTTACAATCCTAACATGACAAAGATGCCATATATATGAAATAATGTGTAAATTTCAGAATTTTTTCCATATACCAAACTTTCTTCTAACCACCAGCTTCAAGAGCCACTGCACTCCATTAAGGGAAAAAAATCCTAAAGGCACAGTGATTCCAGAGACAGACAATACATGACTTCTCCAGTAATATAATGAGCCATTTACAAAAGGCAAATCATCAACAGCTTGCTGTTCTGCAGCAAAGAGAGGCATAACACAACCTTCGTGGTATTGATTTGCTGTTATGGATTAGCCTAGAAGGGAAAATAATTCCTGTTAAAGCTGTTAAAAGAAACTGTCCTTGACTTTAAAAGTTGATCTAAGATTACAGATATTCCAGAAGTTTTCAAACTTGCAGCTAAATATTAAACAAATAATTTACTGTGTGTGAAGTGTAATTATTAGTTAAAGAAAAAATACCTGTAAATAATTTCATTTTTTTTAGATAGCTTTACATGGGACCAAATAATTCAGGATGAGTAATGACTAATTTTAGCTCTCTTTTTTCTGCTCATGGACTGCAAGTGGCCAGATAATGACTTAATTTAATTTTTTTAGCAGCATCTGATGAAGTTAATGAATGATTTTAATTGCCCTCAATTTGCTGATTTTCCAAAGACAATACAGGGGAAGTGTTACTCTCTGTGCTATCTGTAGATACCTCCTACTTGATGCTCTCAGAAACTGCGTGTTGAGTAGGTGGATCTTTAATCTGGCCTGGTACAACTGCTCTTTAATTCTTATATGTCTGTGAACACAGTGCATTATACAGTGGTTAGATAAATGTGCCAGCATTTCTGATTCAAATACTTGAGCATAAGATTTTACAATTTTGTCTGCAGGACGTCTTCTGCATGGGACATTAAAAGTCGTATTTTGTGAAATTTAGTAATAAAATTAAATATATATAAAGATTCTTTGAGCTTTAAATTTCCTTTCTTACTAAGGAAGAAGAAAAAAATGAAGAAGGGAGGCTTAAACTGTAGAGTACCCCTTTCCATTCTATTTCTTAGCATTCTGGCCAGAAAACCCAAACCAAATGTGTTCGGATGGATGTGACAGTTTAAGCTTGTTTCAGAATGATAACCCTTATGCCAAGTGTGCCAGATCTGTGGATTTTCCCACTCAAAGAAAATCCATTTTCAGATGAGATAAATTTTCTCACTCTTCTTTGCAGGGAGTTCCTGTGAAGCTATTAAATAAGGTGTCCAATAGCAGCTTGTCACCAGGGAGAAAAGATGAATAAGAAATATGTTTGTCTTTAAATTATTTCAATTCTTGGAAGAGCAGAATATAGAGACTCCATGTTTTAATGAGCAATCCCTTATACCCATGTTGATTTTACTGATGTTAATAAAGCTCTGTTTGGCATAAAAAAACCCCATTTGCACTTGTCTCTTTCCAAGGAATCTGTTTTAGAGCTGATTATTTCATTAGAAAAGAGAGAAGGAAGGAAAAAGAGTTATTGGTGGCTTATGGACCAGACCTGCTGTTCACATAGCATCGAATTCACGAAATCTAATTTGAACAGATGTTGTCTTGCTAGGACTGTGAAGAAATGCTGTCAATTACTCCCTTTTCCATGATTTCCTTACTTTTCTTTCTTCTTTTTTTTTCTTTTTTTTTCTCTTTGTTCAGCAAGTCCTCTAAGGACAGACATTAACACATTGTCCTAATTACTCTCACAGTCCCACTACTGGGGGGCGTGGAGTTACTCTGTTGTATGCAGCCTTGCAGATGAACTTGTAATGTAGGTCCTAGATTGTATTTTACAACAGAAGAAGGTTAAGACATTGGGCAGAGGTGTCCTTGGAGGCTATATATTGCAAGCAGTGTGTCAAGAATAATGATCACAATCTGTACTCTGACATACACAATCTCCTATTGACTCAAATTAACACTAAATTAAAGGCTGTCACTGTGGTGGCCATAAACAACAGGAACGATGAAATTATAGTCTGACTACTTAAAATTACCTTTTCTCTTGGATTGTTCTGTGTAAATGCAAGGTAGATAGAGTGTTTGTGTTGCACCCACCTTGGGCTATGACTTGTGCATCTGAGAATGTAATTTAGGCATTTGTTTTGCATATTTTGACTGAGTTCCACTCCTAGTTTTGGCTGAGGTGCTGGACCCATCACGTTGGCCCAGACCCATCAGTGAGTCTGAGAGTAGTTGTGCTGATATTGCTACACTTAAATTTCAGGCAGCTGCTTCCAAATTCTTCAAATTCCTCAAATTCCTTCAAAAATCTCAAGAGGGTGCTGAAACTGCCTGCACAGTGCATGAGCAGGGGAGGCTACATGCCCCAAAAGCAAACTGGGGACATGTCTCAGACAGCCCAGATGCAGGAGAGTCTAGCCATGTAGTTTGTGACTGCAGGAAACATGGCCCTGGTGTAGTATCTCTTATGGATTTATTTTCATTATAGACCCAGGTTCTAAGCAGCATCTCAGTCAGGTGGTTTGTGGGTGCCAATACTGGGAAATCCTCGGTTTGGTTTCTAATTCCAAGGAGGTTAATATTTCCTGCTGTGTGATGCATTGCAAGTTATCTCCAGGCATTTCCTTGGGGAAGTGTCTTTAGCACTCATCTACCACATAATTCTCCAGGCCATGCACTTAGGGAACATTTCAGCTCCTCAAAACACCAGCATTTCAGGGGAGGAGTACTTGTGGCTCAGCCCTCCTCTAGGGAGGGAGCTGCCACGGCTGTGAATGTGCCTAGAACCGAGGATCACAAGGATTCAGGACTGCAAAGGTATGGCCTCCACCACATCTGAACATTTGTTTTAGCAGGGAGATCCCTGCAGCAGCCACACAGTTGTGTTTTAGGGTCTCTCAGCAAATTGTGGCCCTAGAGGAGTGGGTTTGGAGGATTAGGTTTGCAGAGCAGAAGAGTTAGTGCTGAGGAGACAGCAGTCACACAGACTGAGAGGTTTTCCTCTGGACTGGCACTGGTCTTGCCTGCATGCAGAAAGCCCATTTGCAGCTGGGGAGCATCAGATGCACACCCAGTCCTCATCTTTTGGGACAGATCCACTTGAAGGCCATTGTGTGTGTGTGCATGTGCATATGTGCTGTGACCAGTCCCTATTGTGAATTAAAGAACCATAAGTGGGGATCAGCTCAAAAGCCATTCCTGGTCTGGATTGAAACACCAATGCTGGCACAGCAAGCAGCAAAGCATCAGACAGGGTTCCCTAGGGAGGAGACCGTGTGGCTGCATGACTCCACCAGTGCCTGAAGATGCTTACAGTACCCTAGAACCTTGAGCATTTAAACTGCACATCTGGAATTGCTTGGCACAAGTGGCATCTTTAATGCTTCTCCAAGATGTAGACCTTACCTTATATTTTGATTTGCTTGCCTACCAAGGGTACATACAGTGGTGTTCCCTTGTTCTTCTCCACAGGGTCCCAAGAGCAGTCCAGGAGAGATAGTAAGATTATATAGACAAACTATTTTTATTTTTTCCCCATTCCCTCACATGAAAAATACTAAGGTTAGAGTCGTTATACTTTTCTAAAAGTTCGATACAGAAGATGAGCATCCTTCCAGCAAGAAAACATGAACTGCTGGTATAACCAATTTTCAACTGTGCAGTTTCTGCTGTGGCAGATTGCCAGTAAGTGATGACTTGGGGTTGGCATGGTACTTCTGTCTCTGGCCTTTTCCCAGACCCAAATGCATGCTGGGAATCCTGCTGTTTTTTTTTTTCTTTTTGCTGAGAACTTAACAATTAGGAAGGCATAGCTTGCTTCATTCCAACAGCTCAAAAAAGGATGAAGGAACACTGCCAATATTTCTTTCATCACAGATTCCCTTATTTACAATGCAAACCAAAGGTTTAAATCTAATTCCTACACAGCTGAAAAAGAAAAAAATGTAACCTTAAACTGGCAATTCAGGAAAGTAGGAAACCAGGCACTCAGTTTTGTTTGTTGCTGCAGGGGGCATTGAAGGCAGCTATATACTCTGTGCTGTGCTCTCCATAAAGGTAGGGTGAGGAAACCCTTTATCCCCTTATTTCCATCCCTCCTGTAGCACAGGCCCCTTTCACTTACCTTTGTGAGAGGGATTTAAACTGTATGACTTTACCCAGCCAAACCCGTCACCTTCATGGTCCAAGGCTTTCTCTACCCTGACACATACTAAAGCTCTGGCATCTTGCCCTATCTGCTTCCCTTGCCTGCAATACCTGCTGTTTACCAGCCCTGTGCTCCCTTTCTTCTGATCCAATGTCTGGATTAAGTGTTGGGGTTTAACATGGGTTAGCTTCTTCTAACTTACTCTTTACTGGAAAAATATGAGGAACAAGGAACTCAGCTATACAGGAATGAAGCTGGTACAGTATCTCCATTTGTCTTGAGGTGCTGACCCTATGGCTCAAGTAGCCTCCCCATAGGCAGCTACCTAGAAACCATCTGTGTGGGAGCATGCAAATTCTAAAGCAGTGAATTGAAATAAATACAAGAATTGATGAAAACTTAATGAAATAATTTAATACAATTTTCAAATTTCTTTAAAGTAGACCCAGTCCTCTTTCATAATTTAAGCAATTGCCTCATTTAAGTATTTTCAGTTAGGGTCCCCTCAGCTGCCCTAAGTCAGAGTCCAGGGGGCCATTGCATCACTCATATGAGAAAGATGTAACTGCAGATACTTTACCCAATGAATACACATGCTGGTACCTCATCCTCCCCTCATGTTCGTTTGGTTCTAATACAGTTAAAAATCTTAGCACAAGGCCTGTGCATTTTGGCTGGGTGGATTCTCAGAAGCTGATTTGTGCACTGTTCTGTGGATTATTGCTCATGAGCTGCTGCAAAATTCAGTTCGTCTGCACTCAGAGTAAATAATTCCTTTTATTTGGCAGACTTTAAAAAATAGAGAAAGAGGGAAATGGAGGCCATCAGACTGTTTCTGAACAAGAACATCCAGAACAGTAACAAAAAATGTTGCTCCTGTGTTGCACAACCATTAGAATCCCTCACCATCAAAGGTCAAAAGCATTAACCACGTTGGTAACATTTATAAATAGACCCTCTATGGAGCTTTACCTAAAGTGGAATGAATAAACACTTTGACTCAGGAAGACCAATTAGAACCAGTAGGATCTTTTAGTTTAATAGCTGCATTAAGCAAGATGCATGAATGTTGGTACACACAGACAGAGAACACTTTCACTGCTTATGGAGTCTGAAATAGAATGCAATTTCAAGTCATCTCACAGAAAGCCACAGTACACCTGGTCCTGGTGTGGCTGTGTAAGAGAAGGAAAGCACAGAAAGATTTTTGTAGCTCCAGTAGTGCCACGTGACAAGTAATGCACCTCTTGCCATCATTAATGTGTGGAGGCATCTTCTTTGTATCCACAGGGATTAAGTGACCCAAAATTTGGCTGAGAGCTAAGACCCCCTGCACAACCAGAAGTGGGGTCCAGACTGCATTCTGCCAGGAATTTAGGATGAAGGCACTTTTAGCCTATCGTTTTTAATGTTTACCCTTGCATACTGGTTAAAGATGTACCCAGGAAATGTTAGAATTCAGTGTGATTTGGGCATTTTAATTTGTTCCACTCTGATCCTGACTAGCATGTAAGAGGGGAAAGAGCATATGCAATCTTTTTCACAAGCACATAGGTCAGTCTGTGTTTGAACTGGTTACTGCCTAGTGGGAAAAAGCTAACAGGTAAAAGCTGGTCACCAAGGTTAATTACTTTCAAATCCACACAGTGCTAGTCTCTCTTGACTGTCCAGACTGATTTGTTGTACTGGGAGCAAGGTGTCAGGTCTTTTGGGAAATCAGATGCTGGTATCTCCTTATTGAGAACAGGCAGGAGGCGTGTGGCTCTGTTCTGTGCTAGGCAGACCATTCCCTGTCTTACTGAGATGGCAGGTGGAAGGCAAAGATCAGCACTGTTTCTGGAAAAGTATCTGAACTTTGTTTTCATTTTCTTCATTGTGGTGAGGAAAAGTAATATAACTTTATGGTCCTAAATATTCTTGTTCTCAGTCTCCTTTTAAAGGTTTTTGGTGAGAAATCCTCTGATGAACAGTCAGTCCTAGTTCTGCATTTTCCCTGCCCACTATTAAATGCTGAGACGGTAGGAGGAGGCTTTTGCTTGGAGAGTCATTCCTGGAGGCACTGGGGATTTTTGTTAGTGTGAACAGCAAATATGCTATAAATACAAAGGTAAATTTGTAAAAATGCATATACTTTGAGGTAAATTTCTTTTTTTTCCCCTTAGTTGCTCTAATTCCAGTAGCGTGAGTCAGGTCAGTAAAAAGAATAAGAAAATTAAGAGGTGATAGTTGAATGCAAAAAATTAAGAGATGATAGTTGAATGCAGACATTTACTTGATGCCAGCAGCTGATTTACCTTCATTTACTTAAACATTCCACTTGTAGGCAAGCGACTGCAAACAGAATTTAAAAATAATCACACCAGGAGCATAGTGATGACTTTGATTACTGGAAGGGAAGCACAGTGGGTTATCAGGTGTGATACCTTTCAAGCTTATTCATGAAGCAGGTGTTTCCAGCCTATTTGTATACACACCAGCATCTCCCCTTAGAGACTTTGATTTACTCGTAGCTGTCAGGTGTCTCTCTGAAGTCTTCTGCATTTCTATGCTTTTCTATCACCCTCTTCCCCCAAAACCAAGGACATTAATTCCCAAAGCAACACGTTTTGGACTGCTGGTTATGTTTCACACCTTCTAAGATATGTGTTGGATTGGAAGCTATGGCTGTGCTGGACTACATATTCCTTTTGTATCTGTCTCTACCTGCTGGTCATGCACTCTCACAGTTTTACCTGTTTTCACTAATGTCAAGTAACCTTATCCAGGAAAAAGAGGCAAGAGTAAACATTTTAAGGAATAGAAGTTACAGGTAAATAAATACAAACTGTTTCAAGCAGCAATGTGATCTTTTAATCATCCTAATAGAACTTCATATGCAGTACAGTCTTTCAGATGCTAAGTGGTCTTGATAGCTGATGATCAGTTTGTAAAAATGTACCTGAAACTTCAGAATCTACTTTTACCCAGGATGGCTTTACTCTATTTTTCCTTTGTATCATATTCCAATTCATTGATTATTTTCACTATCCTCCCTTTCTAGTCACTTTTCCCTGCTTTCATTTAATTTCTTTCAACTACTTACCTACCCAGATGGCCTAAACAATTTTTTTAGTATTATTAAAACTACCTCAGAATTACAGTATTTTGCTTTGCTCACATTAATACAGAAGAGTAAGTTACCCTTCTCTTGCACTTTATCTCTTTGTCTCTCCTTTGAAGGTTCTGGATTCACTGGAGTGGTGCCACAGTCTGGTAGCCAAATCATCCATTCACCTTTTTTGATGCAATTGCAGAATTACCAAGACAAGGTGTAACTGATTGTTCCTATTTATTTTTTCAGCCATAGACAAACTTTAAACGAAGATAATAGAGTACACCCTAGAGCCAGTTTTTGCAAATATGTAAGCCATTTTAAGAAGGATAATCAGTTCTAAGAACTTGTTTTATTACTTTTTAGCCTAAGCTTTTGAAACAGATAATAATTTTGTCTGGCAGACTTGAGAAAACTAAAAGTACTGTGATTTTCTAGAAAATGTGAAGCACCTCTATTCTGAAAAGAGGTTTGTTTACATGTTTCTTAAGACGTGCTTCAAGAAGTGAATTGGTATTTGGGTCATTAGTCCAGTTTAAAAACACAGGCCACACCACAGCATCCTGCAATTGGCTGTGTTTGAATTTTAGAAGTGATTCTCTAAGAGTTACTTGGTTACTTACATAGCTAAGACAGACGACAAGACATTCAACTCGAATTGATGAGCCAAAATTTGTCTCCTAAACAAATGAGAGAATGAATTAGGGAGTGATATAATCTTCTAAATTACATCTATTATGGTATAATAATGCAACATGCCAGAAGGACTAAGAAACTCTCATAAAGGCTCTTAATTTAAATTTGCTTTGAATTGGCAAAACACACACAAAACAAACATACTCGATTTAACTCATTTAAACAGTGTCAGCACTTAATTAGGCTATAAGGATAAAGTGATGGGATGTTTCAGTCCAGATTTCCATGACATTTTACTACTTTAGGGGCAAGAACTTATAGCACTTAGTACATAAAAAAGTACTAAATTTAAAATATAACCCCATGCATATTAGCATAATTAAAATGCCAAACTTTAAAACGCAATTATCAAGTAATAGGAATGCCATGCATCTGTAATGCCAGAATTTCCTTAAAGCACATTAAGGACGTGCAACACTCAGCAGATTCCTAACTACTACTTAATTACCCCTGCCACTTATTGCTGCAAAGATGCAGAGTAGGGAAAAGATACACATTTGCCTAACAAAAAGATAGACGTTTGCCTAACTGAAAGAAAGATTAAAAAGATTTTCTTTTGCAGCTCTAGTACAGATAGCCTGTTAGTATCTACTGTGTACCTTGCTCCCTGAGCAACTGATGAAACCATATGGACATCTAAACTTTAAGACTGTCGTTTGAATACTTTCGTAAGCATTGAGGACTCCCTATTGCACGAATCTCTGCTGCCCTTTTGCAAAACTTAATGCTATGAGTTCTAGAGTGCTCCTTAAAAGCACCTGTCTTTGTACTCACCAACCTGTTGCCATTCAAAAAAAATATTTACTTTTAACACAATAATACTTTTGACAGCATCTTGTGCATAATCAATGTTGCAGTTCTTAAGAAGAAAGTTCTTGTTTTTAAACTATAGTCCATTTCACATAATTATTGTAGGGTTTTGAGTTCATTTAGAGGCTGACAACCTTCCTCTTGAAGCTTTAAAAATATTGTATATTTGAGTCTTGTGATTTCTTTATTTTCTCTCTGACTTCAATGAGAACAAAAGGAAATTTGATATTTTGCTTAGATAGGCTTTAAGAGCAGAAATATCTACCTAAGCTAAGCCCAGTTAAAGCTGTCTCTCTGGTCTGAGATACTTTCCATGGTCATATACTTATTTCACACAGATTGGCTGTGTCACACTGCCCCAAAGGGTCTGGCAGGTGGGGAGGGAGGGGTCCCAAGAAACTGCATCTGCAACTATATTTTGCAATGCCTTTTCCCTTTGGTGTCCTCGGACAGTTTGTAGGGTGCCTGTGAATAGCTTGCTTTGTGTTGTGTGCCTCATGTTGTTACCTGGTCAGGAGGGTTGGGCTGTATGGGTCTCATACCTTGCACAGGGAACATCCTGGCAGAATTCAAGTGTGAGCTTTCAGGGTCCCCAGGTGATAGTAGCTGAGTCTTCTCTTGAGAGAAGACTTGGTTCCATATTCCCTTATTCTAACTTGAATGTGTTCATATCTGTGTTCATTATAAGCCTGTAAAGTCCTTATTCTTGGAAGATTAAAGAGAAATAAATAAATAAAAACAACAATTAAAAACAAACAAAAAACAGGAAAAAAGACAAAGAAAGGAAACTTTTAGAAAGAAACAACACACCAGAAACAGCAATAGAGGAACATTGCTGAGGGGAAATCTTTTTTTTCGAAGAAAAGCATAATGGCATCTGGGGAATGGTGTTTACCACAAAACCTCTCTCCCTCTGAATACTTCTTAAACTAGTTGTGTGCCTTTTCCATACCGTCTACACTTTGAACAGAAACAGGCAAGAGTAGGAGGTTTAGTTACTTCCTTTGGCACCAGCCCTTTGATTCCCTGAGCTATGTTGGTCTAAGCTCCTGGAGCACTCTCTGTTTTCTCAGGGAAGGTATGAGGCATTACTTCCAAGACACAGGTATCTTATGTCTTGTTGCTGGATTTTTTTTTCTTTTACCACAAATCCTGCAGAGAAGAAGTGTTGAAAAGCTTATGCACGTCCAAAAAGTAGTGGCAATATTAAGGGCTGAGAGCCTACAACAAGTGTGCCATTTTGGTGCAGGCACCGGGAACTGGCACTGTGAATGAGAATGGAAGAAAAAAATTCTTCAAAGAGCAGGACTTCATTTAATTTTCCTCTACATTCACTGGACTGATGAACACAATTAACAGCTGCTTCACTGCAAAGAATTTTCACTCAGTTATTGCCTTCATCTCAGACTCTGACTCATCTGATAATTATTTTTACATGCTGACTTTCACATCATTCACTATTCTTCCCAACCTTGCACAGTAGTGACAAAGGAATTACAGTAAAGTCAAGTCATTGATTTTTAGTCTTTCCTTGCTACATGCATACTTTTTTTATAAGTGCAGTAATTTCCCCTGCCATGCTGAGATGTGTTCTACATCTTTCATAGGACAATATATGTATCTGATCAAATACATCAGCCAGGTAAGCCAGATGACACATGTACTGCTGTTCAGAAAATAGACTCTGCATTGAATTAACTACTAGAAAAGTAAATTTCCATTATTTCAAAGAGTGGTAAGATTGCCCTCAATACTCATTTTCTATCAGTGTGGGACAGATAAAGCATTGAAGTGGAAGTCAGAAATCTATCAAATGGCTCATTGACTTTGGACAATTTGGAATGTTTTTCCTTGTGCTTCTTAACTGTGTGTCTACTTCTGTACCATAATAACTCTGTGGAGGAGAAACCATTTCTGTACTTGTTTGTACAATCTGTTTTGCTTGGAGTCTCCAGGTAACTTAAAATATGCCCCATTATAAACAAAGCTGTGAAACATTGTAGCTCCCACCTGTTTCTTTCCAAATTCCACAGGAGTAAATAACTTTGCCTTAAAGCAAGTGCAGTCTTGTGGTTTGGATTAAAATGGTGTGCAGTTCCAGTTGTGGGATCATGCAGCCTCAAAATCTTTTTCCCTGGAAACTGCTGCTTTATGCCTTCTAAAGCAAAATTCTTCAGTTCCTCCTATGGGCTCAGAGTGGACAAACAAGAATGTGAATTGGTCCTGTTGAAATAAGCTGATCAAGTGTGGAAATATTAAGATGGGTAAATAGCTGGTACGTGGATAAAGTTAATGGAGTAATATTGGTGAGCTGTGAAGTCACTTAATAGTAACCAGAGTAATGAAAGCTTAAGCTGGGCAACCCATCATTCCCTTTTCATGTCCAGAGAGCAACAGTGCTTCTGGAGAGTGCCAGGGGACAGTGAGCTCTCACATCAAAAATACAGCACAACCAGGGACAACATCCTTCACTTGAACCATGTCCTGATTGCAGTGGGTAGCTGAAGGAGACCCAAATGTCACCACCATCTACATTGGCCTCAACAAAAGTCTAGTCAGTGCCAGACTACGAGACTTGAAGTCCAGATCTTGCTTTGTCCATCCCCACACCGCCTCTTTTTTTATCCTGTTTCCAAATGTATTTTGTATTTCTTCCCTTCTCTTCCTCTCCTTCTGCTTTTGCTCAAGAGTTCAACTTTGATAGCTAGGGCTGGCTCATAGCATGTCAGAGCCTGTGATCACAGAGGCTGCTCAAGAAAAGTTTTAAACAGCCTGATTTCTGGAGATGTGTCAGATCTAGTGGCAACAGGTAAAATTTAGTGCTGGGAACTTGCCACTCTTTGATAGAAAGTGAGAGACAGACTTGGAAACTGAAGATGCATATTTTTAATCTCCATAGTACTTTTTACTTGCTGCCCTTTTCAAACTTGCTTTGTCTTTGAGGAAAGAAGATCAAACTGCACCAGAAACAGCAGTAGAAACAATAATTCCAGCTCACTTCAGCATCTGTTTTTCTTTGCCATCAAAAGGCCTGTGTGTTATTTCCCTTGTTAGCACCCTCTGATAGATTTGCCAAACAGCATGCTTTGTGTGTAAAAACTCTGATGACAAAAGGGAAAGGGAATAGCAGAGACTGAAAAACCCCTGTATTTAGTTCTGTACCTTCCATATGTTTTCCTTTCTTTCCTTTTTTTTTTTCCCGTCCCCCCTTTTAACAATCATTTATGAAAATTATTATTTTATGATTGTTTTCCATGGGATTAAGGAAGCTACAGTATTTGCTCTTGGAAACCTAGATGAAAGAATTTAATGTGAATTAGTCCAAAAGTCTCATTCATGGTATTCTTGAAGAGTCCTGGCACAGGGGAGCTGTGCCTGTAGATGTGACCTGTGTCTCTGGACCAGTCTGTCTTTGAGGTGCAGCTTCCCCGGGAACGAGTTGGCAGCCTATGACTGCCTTATCAAATGTAGGGGGAGGTTTTTTCAGAAGCTGGAAGAGCTTGTTTTCTTATGAACCTTTCAGAGTGACAGTGAGATCATCCTTTCACAAAGGGTCTTTATGAGAATTACAGAGTGAGTTTAATTTGCATGGCAGCAGAAATTTGCTTAGAATAGTAAATAAATATTTCTAGCATTCCTTGCTCTGAGCACTAGGGTTGAATATCCAGATGAGCAGAATTTTTTGCATTTCTTTGCAGTACATATTTGAAAATGTCACAGTTGTTGGTGATTAGGGCAAGGAATGATAAAGTTTTATGGCTTCCTCAGAAGCAGTGTATTCTTTTGGGCTTTGGAGGAATAAATGAGTGTCAATAAATACTGAACATATGAATTCATGAGGGACAGTAGCAACACCAGGGAAAATACAAATCTAGTAAAAGGAAGGACAGTAGGGTAGCCTTGAAATAATTTAAGAACCAAATATATCATAAGAGAGTTATAAGCCTCTTTCTGAAGGAAAATTATATGAAACAGTAATAAGTGGCTGAAGGGTGGGAAGCTGTTTTCTCCCCATATGTAGTGCTTTGGTGCTAAAATGGTGGGAATATTTTTAGCATCTGTACTTTGAAAAGGCTGTTTGGAAGCCAGAAGGAGTATGGAAAAAGACAATAAAATCTTTGCAGACTAGGGAACAACTTCTTTGTTTAGTTTCTCAAGAACAATCAACTGCACTGTTATGTGATTACAGTTCAGAAAGGCATACGGGAACAAATGGCTGGAACTGAGAGCTAGAGAATGCCCAGGTAGAAAAACAGCAAGCAGCTTAAAGAAAACTCCATCCATCCTGGTAAATGGATGTTTATGAGGGATGTGGATTCAGGAGAACACTTAAGGGCAAAACCCCTCAAGTAGCATCAAGTCCATCACACTCTAAATGCTCCTTTATCTTTTTTTTCTTTTTTTTTTTTTTTTTTAAATTAGACAGAACCATATTTATTAAATAAATACATAAATTCCAGGTGGCAACTAGGGCTTTTTTTAATGGCATAAGCTTAAATTTATAATCTTTGAAGTGAAGATGACAACTTTTCAGACAACAGTTTTAAATGGTGACCACCAAAATTTTGAAAGAACATTATTCTGAGTCTGAAGAAAAAAAAAACCAAACATTTGTTGCCTTTTTTGGTGTGTGTTTATGTCAATGCTGGAAATTATGACTATTGAGTGACATCTAGTGGATGTGATGAAGCTGAACACCAACATTTTGAAGGTAAAAACCTTTTGAAATAAACCAGGCTTGTAGTGCTTGCAAAGGGAACAGATAATGAAAATGCTATGCTATGTGTAGGCAACAAGCCAGATAGAACCCAACTCTCCAAGGAAACAGAAACAAGCAAATCTAAATGTTCCAGATTTCTTTCTTTTAAATCCCTTCAATTCTCATGTAAAAAAATTCCTCATACTACTTCCTGCTCATTTTGGATCACCTGCTGTACTTCATACAATCTACATGCAGAGACCCTTTACCAGCACATTCACTGTAAATCACGACCTGTCACATGGTAGCCCCTGTATGGTGGCAAGGGCCTTCTGTTTTTGATGGATATTTTGCCTTTTTCATTTCCATTTCAATTTTCACAATTTAATGTGAACTTATCCTTGAGGCTTCCTGGCCACAATAAGTCTGGAGTTGCTTTACAGTGAATTGATGATGGAAAAATTGAAGCTTTTCATGAGAGATGGTTGAAAAAGAATACCTGAAATGCTTGTCTGCCTTAATTCTCTTTTTGGGAAAATGTATTTCTGGGAAAACCACATTTCAGAAACTGAATTACAAAGGCTTCAATTTTTGAAGCTGAAGGGAAAAAATGTCAATATAAAGCTTTTATCTCCTAAGGGCATGATTCATCAGGTGTCTTCCAGTATTCTTAACTTTCCTGATCATTAAGCACATAATTGTGAGCTCAGGATTTTTCACCTTGTCCACAGAAGTTTCACAGGGCTCTGTACACCTTTTAAGATCCCATTTACTAATTTTATTTCACCCAAGATCACAAATGTAAATTCAATTTTTTACAAGTGTATCAGATAAAATTTAAACAAGTCCCTGGATACAGCAAAACATTGCTATTGTATTGATAAGCTAAAACCAAAGTCACTAACAAGGCATATATGGGAGAAGTGGTAGCGAGTACTGATTACTGTCAGATTATTATATTGAAATATAAATTATATATATTCAGAATGTTACAATAAGTAATTTTATTCATTGTGTCTAATCTATAGATATATGAAATCCATATTAGACAGATATGGTCAGTAGAGATATTCCAAATATGGAAAATAGGATGCAGTGACATCAGTAATTTTATACTGATTTTTGTACTTGTGAGGGCTTTCTTAATAATAAATTAGATTTTAGAGATGTATGTTGCTTTGGTGTTATTTTAAGGATTGATATGCTATAACTTCATTTGTACCCACTCACTGATTCCTCCTGCCCAAGTCAAGTAAGATGTTATTTGCAGAGCCTGCAGATCTTCCATGGTACGACCCCTGAATTCCACTACCCCATCTTTAGCTGCATTTTCATGCACTCTTAGCACAGTAAGGAGGAGAAACCAGAGCTGCAGCAGGTGCTGTTCCTGCTCAATCCAGGGCCAGAATGGCCCAGCCTTGTGGCAGGTGGTTTGCAAAGCTGCAACCATCTGGTAGCAACGTTTCAAATAACTCTTCACAAGCCACTGCACATTCCCAGCAATGAGCATGTCAGAGTGCAGCAGTGCTTCATCCATAATGGTCTGTGAAGATGGGGAAATCAATAGCAGATACCTGTAAGGAGTGGAGGATTGGACTGCAGGCTGCAAGGAAGGATTTAGAGGTGGTTTGGATTTAACTCTCTTACCCTGCTCCTCATCCACCCTTCTCCCCAGGTGAATTACAGCAGCAATTTATCTTTTAAAGGGACTTTATTTAATTTATTTTGTCTTTCAAAAAACCCTGCACTATATTTGCATGCAGAGATACCTCTTCATAACAACTGCTTGCCTTTCTGTGACATCCTGTACTTCTGTGAAGGCAAGGGCTATGTTTATTATTTAGAAGAAATTACATTTTTAAGATAAAAAACTGCTTACTCTTTCATTGTATTCTGTGTTCAGGTTCACTAAATAAATAAACTACAGAATCATTTAGGCTGAAAAAGACCTCCAAGGTCATTAAGTGCAATTTTTGACCAATTGCCACCTAGTCAACTAAACTACAGTACTAAGTCAGTCATTGGATTGGACAAATTTAGTAGGGATTAGGCTATGTGTTACAGATAAAATAATGCCATCAATACCAAATTTACTTTGTAACACAAGATCAAATTAAGATAAAAATCTTGATTCAGTGGATATTCATTGCTAAGTCAAAGTTTTCTTTCCACAATTATTTTCAGTATCAAGCTACAGGGACTCATAAGTGAGTTACTTCCTCATAGGGACATAAAATGATATTCCAGTGCTGTCAACTCTCAATTTTATCTTGTTTTGTGATGCCTTTTTTTTTTAATTATTTTTAAGAGGAAATTTGTGACTATTTTAAAGAGAAAGCTTGAAAAGCGTGTGAGCCTTCCTAATATTCATAAATGAGAATGCAAGCAAGCAGGATCTAAGCCTCTGTCCCAGCCTGAGACAGCATATATGACTTGTGAGTTAGGAGCTGCTTTGCCTGACACCACTGAAATACAGCAGAGAGCCAAGGCTGCAGGAGATGCCCCTGCCCCAGGAAGGCACGTTGAACTTGATGTGTTCCTGCATATGTGCCAGACCACAGAGGGCTTTGTGGGACCCAATGCAAGAAGAGATGAGTTCCCATCTGGTGCTGTAGCTGAAATATTCCTGAAGCCTTTTAGTGAAATAAACTTGGGAGAATTAATTTAGCTTTTCAGTTCAGCTACATGATACATCCCTCTGAGACTATTGAGCATTACATGGAGTTTCTTTCCCTCTCTCTTTTTTTTTTTTTCTTTTTCCATCCCAGCCTTCAGCTCTGGCCTGAAAACTCACAGATATATGGAGACGATTCTGCAGATGTGTTTGGGATTTGCTGAGCTCTTCAGGGGAGGTATGAAGCAAAACTCTGCCTTGCAAAGCTGAGGCCACCTACGACCTACAGAACTGTTGGCCCAGAGGTTTCAAATCAGTGCTGCTCCTGATTTCAAATCACTGCTTAGCAGCAAGCAGAGTTATTGCACACAAACTCTGCATGAACAGTAGGATCTTACTGGGGAATAATAAAAATGCTGCTGCCATGAGCCAGGGCAGCTGGATACTAATAACAGCTTCCTTTGAGCTTCACAACTTGACAATGTGGAACTTGATAAGAGGCCCCAAGTGCAGCTGAAAGGTGGGGTGCACTGGCTTAGGACTTGGAGACATGTTTGTGGGCTGTGGACTGGAACTGATTCACAGCTGGAGAACACAGAGTGTGCGGCACTGCTTAGACCTGCTGCTAGTCTGAGGACATCTCTTTATTGTTCTAGTCAAGTAGATATCAGCAAACTAACAGTATTCAGTTCCCTGGAACAGTCCAGGGAGAGGGCTGGAACTCCAAAACTGAGTGAGCTTTGCTGATGGGTTGGTATTATTTTTGTTGTTGTTGTTATTTTAATATCCAGTCTGTACACTGACTGTATTTCTTTTTAATGTCTTTGTTTATCAGATTGGTCTGCCCTGGACCACAGAGTCTGGGAACCACTCCTGAGGTTGTGTGCTTTTCCTCCTGCCACACATGCTGTTGTCCTCAGAAAGGAAAAGCAAGAGAAATTCTGTTTCATAGCAACTTCATAGAAGGGGCTCTTTTCCTGTCACTTTTATGAATGTGAGGTGGTTAACTTTGCAGATACTTGAAGTTTAAAACCTTTGGGCATTTTATTTATTTATTTATTTTAGGGATCAATATCTCATCTACTTCAAATACTGTCAGACTCATACTTGCCAAAAATGTTTCCACTCCAAATCTTTTTCTTCTCTGCATATACATAAAGCATTTCTGTTTTCAGCTATTTGGCTGTTGATGATTCAGAGTAAAAATTAAAAAAAAAATTAGTGCTTTTTGTCTGCTGCTAAGCCTAAAAACCCTGTGGTTTTAAGTGCTATCTCAGACAGTGTGCTTGAAAAATTAGTTGGATTCTTGTTCACAGAGTGTATACTTGTCAAGGAAAAAGACTCTCAATGTCACAATTTCCTGTTTTCAGAATGGGAATCTTTCTTTTCAGTAGGGACAATTTAGGAAACGAAAATAGGTGAGCTATAAAATAATTTCTCTGATATATTATTTATTTATTTGTCACAAGACTCTGATCCTGCAGATTAGGCATTGCAGGACAAATCCTGTTGCTGTGCCATATCCTGCTATCATTAAAGCCAGACAGTCATCAAGATGTTGGTCATCAATTTCTGTT
>JAOXXN010000001.1:114273710-114290516 GCA_026770055.1 Myrmophylax atrothorax | reverse complement strand
AACAAAGGCATTACTTGTCTGTTGCAGCCAAAAAGTTGCAGAGCACTGTTCTGAACTAATTAAGGCATCAAGGTTTTCCTAGCCTGGTATAGATGCTATGAAAATGGTAACTACAAGTGCTGCTAAGAGAGAGTTTCACATTGGGAGGAAAAGTACTTGTCTACCCATTATTTATACTGTTTCTTGACAGACGTGATCATCTGCTCAGATTCAGTCTCCGGGCTTTGTCTTCTTTGGGGATTTTCCCTCTGTTCTACCTATCAGCATGGAGCAGAAGCAGAGAAAAAGGTGTGAAAATGCAGCTGCAGTCTGTGGTACCACATGGGCTGACCTGCCTCTGCAGGCAGTGGGGCTGAGTGCACCATTCCAGCCTGGAGCAGGGGGGCAAGGTGCTGGAACTCACAGCTCCTGGTCACCTATCCTGAAAATGGGCCAGTCCAAAGCTAATGATGAGTGTCTGTACACACCACCCAGCTTTGCCACTAACTGAGTCCTGAATTGACACCAGTCAAACAGTTTTCACCCAGGACAAATGGTGCATGAGATTACTACCTGAGAGACAAGACCAGCCACAAGGTATGAGTGCTCAACCCCTCTGTAACCACATTACACATTTCCAGTGGCATTGTTGTCTCCCTGGTCACCATCGATTCATTCAGAGCAGCCACTTCTACTCTTCTTCTCCCTAACTGTTAAAGCCTTGAACTATGAAAAATGGAATCATGCCATTTTATTTTGTGTTATTTTGCCATCCTTATGGTGCTCCCATTTGTTCTTGAAACACTTCTTAACACAGAAGATACAGAGAAAGGAACTTGAAGGTCTGGTGAGTGGGGTTTTTAAGTTAAAATTATAGTATTTTAATACTTCACATGCAATGATCTCTTTGTAAAGTTTTCATAATGTCAGAGAAGTTCATGGAGTAAATTAGTTTGACTTCACTCAGAGTGCTAACATTTATAAATCTACAGCGCTGCCTTTCTGAATATATTTACTGCTGCAGAGAAGAAGGGGGATCAAAGGGCTCTAACACTTATTTCTGCCATCATTTCTCATCTTTGGCACAGTTTGAATTTTGTATACATAGCAGTTTCTTGCTCCAGAGATGTCAGAAATTACCTGGAGACTGTTTACAGGACATTAGAATAGAATATGGAGAAACCTGCAAAAGAGGAGATACTGCATATATTAAATATTAATGGCCCACATGTCACAAATCCAGATTTGCTTGCAGATTTGTTGTATGCTGTATTTTGCAGTGTGGGAATAAAACTAGATCTGTCTTTTCTGAGTGCATTTCTCACCCACATATTATTTTAGCCTTGACAGTATTAAGAGGCGAGAAATAAACAGTGCAATATTAGTGATCAAAAGCATCAAAACACATGAAGAAAATGTCTAATTGTAAAAGATCAGCAGAGTAACAGCAACAGTAATTTCTGGTTCTGCATGCCTCGATGCCTTGAGATATTAAATTCCTAGAACTTGGGACGAGTATTGAGTTCTTATCACACCTATGAAATGCCAAACCATCCAATAATGTGCCCTTTTTCCCTTCAGCAAGAAGAGAGTGTTTTTTAATTTGTCAGCAGCAGGGCTCACTCTAGGATACTGCTATTTGAGAAGCCCCACCAGACTGTCATAAGATCTGAGGAGAATGTCATGGTTTTCACAAAAAAAAGTTGATTCAACCCCTAGAAGTTTAATAACCCTCCCAAACAAATAAAGACATCCAATAATTTCTCCGCCATTGTTTCTTGGCATGAAGTTCATAACTTTTTTAGTATTTTGGGATGATAGTACCATGAAGACTACATTCTGCCCTTACTGTCTCAGTAATTTCCCATGTGATTGAACAGACCACCACCACCACAGCAATCTGAAGAATCACAGATGATCTTTTTCTGGGTAAGAGAGGGTGGAGAAAAGATGTGCCCACCCCCCTGTGTCCAGTTTTGGGCAGTATTAAGTACATCTGTAGTTAAACAATGAATGAACAACTGCTGTGATATATTCTGTGATTTTAGAGTTGTTGAGGATTATTGCAGCCATGGGGCTTGACTTTTCCTGTGACATGGACCAAAAATCTCCCAACACATCTCTTGGAGCACAGGATTCCTTCTGAAAGACAGCTGGCCTTAAATGCTTCCTGTTTTTGTGTAAAAAAGGACAAATCTGTTAGTGCAATTCTTACCAAATGCTGTAAATAATATTAGAAATCTAATGATGGGAGTGAGACCTCCTGAGGTGACTGACTTTGGGGCTGCTCCTTTGGCTTACAGCAAGTTTGCCTGCCAGCATCACTCCAGATAGCTCTGCCTATCCTGGGTTTTTTTGCAGACTTTCAGTACTGAAGCCTCCAGACCCTCCATAGGAAGGTGGCACCCAGGACACAGACAAATAAACTTTCCATTTCTTTTTTTTTCCTTTTTCTTCCTTTTTTTTTTTTTTTAAAAAAAAAAAAAAGGTCAGAAGACAGTTTCACCTGGTAAATGAACTGGGAGAAGTTTGGGACTTCAGTTTTTTCTACAAACCTTATCCATTTCTACCTTTTGCAACCTTGCCACTGTTGAAACTCCTAGTCCGCACCACATTATCCAGTTGAGAAGGATTTTTTTAAGAATTGCATTCAGTGGCTGTGGACTTTTGTGGGAATCAGAATCTCTCTATTATCTACCATGCAGATTTTGCTGTTCTTTCATAGCCAGGGAAAGGCTGTTCTAAAGTGATTTTAAGGATCTCTCTTCTTTTTCAAGAGTTATGGAATAGAATTGAGCTTACCACTTAGCCACATACCAGCTAAAATTTTGCTATTAGCAATAGGTGTTTAATCAATGTTATTTGCTTTCTTCCAAACTTCTCCTACTCTTACACTTCTGAACTGCCAGTTTCATGCCTTCAGTCAAAAGAGAGAATTTAGAAAGCAAAAGAACAAACAGTGGTAACTTGTTGTGAAAATCAGTCATGTTCCAGAAAGTCACTGTGCATATATTTGGGGAGGTGGGAATTTAAACACTGAACACTACTCCCTAGGCAGCTTCTTGCATAATCTGGCATTGTCAGAGAGCAAAAAGAGGTTTCAAAGGTTGTCTCACACAACTGCTACATTTCATAAGTCATAGAACTATCCACAAATCAACAAAACCGTGGCATTTACAAGCATCCTACCACCTTCTGTAGTGCTATCATTATTAGCATAGAAGGCAGAAGTGAACTTGTTAACCCCCATAAAATCAGAGAGAAATGCCTTTGTAACAGAAGCTTGCAACATTTGAGGAAAAGGACAGATACACTTTTATAACTGCCATACAGTGTCATTTTGTTCCTTCCTCTTTTTACTTATCCTTTTTATTGCTTGAAGTATATTTTAACAACTAATTTAGTAGAGTATTGTGGTATTTTATTCATTGCTGAATTATGATCCTATCAACAGTGTTACATTTGTTATTATTGTTATTACTACTATTATTAGTCTATTCCTTTATCTTCATGACCACAGAATGCAGCTTCTGGTAAATAAGTGAATGCTGGCACTGCACCAGCAACAAAATAAATACAGAGAGCATGACTAATATTTAAACATATTCTCTTCTTTTCCATGCAACATTTTAATATCATTTGCTTTTCTGCTTTATGTGGTAATTTTATTTCTGTCCACTGATAATTTAGAATTGCTTTCTATTTACATTGTTAAACTCCTCCTGAATTATGCAACTGGTGTCTGTGATCCCCTGCATTCTCACTTTATGGTTTCACTGACTCTTCTTACAACATCAACATATTTCCAAGGAAGGAGTGCAAAATATTTGCTTGTAAACTCATTTGGCATGTCTTGGAATGGAAAGAAAGTAAAACAAAATGTGAATACCACAAAAGAATGTTACCAAGAATATTGCTATGGCTGGACAGCAATACAGAGGACAGACTAAAACCACTAAAATGTGAAACAATTTCAAAATTGTAATTTAGTTTTGAATAAGTTTTTTTCAGTCTCCTGGTATCAGGAAATAGTTACCAAGCAACACTGTAGATATTGGTAATGCAGGCAGATCTATTCAAATAAAAATTATTCAAAACAATGTCATTATCAGGGGACCTATGTTATTGCTTGATTCATAACACTTGGTATTTGGAAACTTTCATATTCTACTTCTCAAGCAAAACTTTGCTTTTCCTGAAGAAGGTGCCCTTAATGTTTCCTCTGTTAGATTAAGTTTGCAGGGATATGCCACCATCTGCTGCAGTTCCACCTGTATTTTGCTGGGCTGAATACAGTAAGGGATGCCAAGCACTGAAGGGCAAATAGGTGGTGAGTACATGCACAGTTATGTGTGAGAAGCAGCAAAAGAATAACTTTTTTCTAAGAACACTTTTGCAGTGATAGACACAGGATTTCAGCAAGAGCCTTTGTATTGAATTGTTCAGTCATTCTTTGGGAAAATAGCAAATAAATGGTTTGGATCCAGAATTATGTCCCTGTTGCCTGGAATCAGTCTATAGGTTAGAAGGAGAGTGGACAGCAAAAGTGCTAAAGTGTGTCTTGAAAGCTTTCTACAGTATTAAAAAAAATGGGCCAGAGATTGCTGTTCTCTTGCAAAGTAGCTTTGGGTAGATGCACCTGGGATGGTGTTGCAGATTGGGTCAGACTGGAAAAAAACATTGTCCTTCAGGTTAGCTGCAAGAAGTTCTAGAGCACTTGAAAGCAAGAAGCTGAATCAATGGTCATCTCCAAACCCCAGAAAGTTGTCCTTCTGTCTGTACAGTGCAAAGATGTGTGCAACTGGAACCCCACTAGTCGGAACAATGGGCTTTCATTTCGATACCATATTTGAGCTGGAGTGTGTAGGTGACTCAGGAATATACTCTGTAGACAGGCAGTGGTGATTGCTGCAGCACTGCCAAAGTGAGTAAGGTGAGTCTAGCCCAAGGAAAGGCCCTGCAAGGCCTTTTCAGAAAGGAGATTTTTATGTATATTTTTCAGTTCCTTATAAAATGGTAAAAAAGGAGACTTTACCTTTTCTTGAGAAGGTGTACAATTATCTACAAGTTATTTGGTGTCCCCATCATTTTCTTCTCCTGGATGAAACAGTCTGTAAGACCGTGCATCTTTTGCTTGACTTCCTCGGCTAAACATGGAAATGGTCCTGAGACCTGTGAGAGGTAGAAGAAAAAGTGGCAGGAATACAGGGAAGAGCCATAAAGAAAGAGCAGCTATTTGAAAGGCCCGATTTACAGCAATAATGCTCAATCACCTCAGCCTTTGTGTTGGAAAGTTGTTCTAAAGACATCCTGAGCGACTCTGCACTTCAGAGGAGGATCTCTCATGCTGTGGTGTTTTTCTGTATGAAATGGCACAAGGAGAACATTTACTTGTGGAGTTTAGGACATCCCATTTCCAGTTGGCATCTGACTCTACATTAACAGTCAATATCTGGCACAAGTTAAAAAGACGTGAGATTGGGCTAAACCAGCAAAGTCACAATTGTCAGCTTCTGCAAACAGTTCTGAGGCAAACTCTTGTGAAAGGCTGGGGAAGACAGGAGGGGTGTCTGCTTTTGCTATTGTAATAAATGTAAATATGATTCGTGTCTGCAAAAATAAAAAGAGAAAAGACCAAATGGGCATTGCACCCCCCCCATAAAGATATAAAATGGCCATCTGTTAAACCCAAGGTATGTAAAAATAAACATGTTAGTGTTAAATCACTCTACTCCGGACAACGATTCCAGGAGACCATGAATTATATCAAAGTGGATAAAGGAGCCCCTAAATTTTCTCAGTTCCTTATCAGAGAACTGAAATTTATGACCAAAGATGTTAGAAAGCTGTAAATGTTAGAGATAAGACAATACTGTGTTTTAATTATACCCATATAAGGAATGTATGTTAAATGATGTTTGTGCATGAAGCCAAACGAATATGTAAATATTAACTGATTGAAAAAGGGATAAGTTTTACCCTGTGGTGTGTGTTGGCAGAGAGAAATCTCCCTCACACCCAGTCCTGTGATTGCTTTTATCATATAATAAACTTTATATAAAAATCTGAGACTCTGTTTCTCACACTATCAGTCTCCTGATTCAAGCAAACCCAGACTGCTGTGCTCACCTCAGTAGGGCAAAAAGCAGAAAATGGCAACAGAGATCAGGGAAGGGAGATTTGCTTTCTAGCTCCTCTCTCTTGTGAGGGCTAAGGAAGCTGAGGAATCCAGCAGCCTCTTGGTTCCCCTCTTAAATTTGGGCTGAGGGAGATGAATCCATTTTAAGAGGTACATTTTCTCAAGTGATAGCAACATCTTTCTTTCTTACTACAAAGCTTGTGAGGGCCAGAGTGTAGATCCTCAAGGGGTGCATGCTGTGGGCAATTAAGGGGTTCTGATAAACATAAAGGTAATCTTTTATCGCAGCCATCTCTCTTCATAGGCAGTGCGAAGGGTATCCCTCTTACAGGATGGTAAACATTCTAAGCTAATGATTACAATTTTTAAAGGCAAACCCTGTGACAGAAAGCCACACTGCTGATCTTATCTTGTAAAGATGCTACATGCTGTATGTGTCTGACCTTCTGTCTATGCCTATCTTCCTATAATGTAGAGAGAAAATTATTTGTTACAGTGTTTGTACCCAATTTAATTTAAGATGAGAAATCAGTGAGTAGGAGGAGAGGGTGGAAGGAGGGGGGCAGGACCTGCTCCATTTACAGCTCTTAAAAATAGCATGCGAAGCCAGAAACTCATATAAAACTGAACTAGCCATCATCCACACGCAATGCATTTCCAAACAGAGGATATCTGCAGTACTTCCCAATTATGTTCAGTTCACTGCAGTAGGTGACCCCAATTTCTTTGAAAAATCTTTATAACAGTTCTTTTCAGAAAACCTGCATGGGGTGCTGAGAATAAAAGTCAAGGCCATAGAGTTTCACTTACTTGGGCTTCCTTCAAATAAAAGTGAGTGTATTGCATGACTAGGGGGAAAGCTGGAAGACAAAGATGTGTCACCTGCACATGGGCATTTAAAGCCAGTGGCAAAATGAGTTAAAGATTATCAAAATGAAAATTTGAGACATCTGCTGTATTCACCACCTGGAGGGCCTATGTCCTGCCTCTATTTATTCCTTTTACTGCTCCCATATGCCCTGTGGCTGCTCTGGATTGGCCCTGCTCTTGGCAGCCAGGTGAGGGTGATGTTGCCCTGGTGGCTGTTTCACACTGGGATGTGTCATGGCCCTTGGGCTCGGGAGGTACTCAGCAGCCCTGGTGCAGCAGGGGGATCCATGCTCATCCAACAGCACACAACCATGTTCTGTGGCTGTTCTGACTCCTTTGACTCCTGCCTGGCACATCCATAACGGTGTGTAACCCTTCTGGAATGTGCCTCCAAAGGAGCTCTGTGGCGAGGTCCTTAATGTGGATGGATCTGTAGTGACATGAGGGGCCTTTATTGGGATGTCTGTACCTGACCAAGCACTTTTCTAGCTCTACATCTGTGCCTCTGTTAAAGGAATGGACTCACTTTAGTTTCATGATTGCTTCCAAAGCAATGCAATTGAGAACAAGACTGGTTTTACATAATATTTAGTGGTGTTGGCACGGGAATGACACAAAGGGCACAAATGAAATTTGCAGATGGCACCAGCAGGAGGCACCAGTGTAAAGAGCATCAGGCTGTCACTGAACGGAGAACCGAAGGACCTCAGGGGAAAAAGTAATAGAAGTGGAATTAAATTTTATAGTACAGAGTGTAAATGGGCTTGGGCTTGGGGACTATTATCACTTTTTTGCTCTACACTGGGAGCTCATTAGCTTGGGATGACTGACGCTGAGGAGGATCTGGATGTATTGGCCATGGGACAACTGAGAGCCACCAATGCTGTGAAAAGTCAATGGCAATTCAAAAATGCCTCTGACAGGTTATTTTCAGTAAAGGTGAGGGAGACTTCATGCCATTTTATAGGGTACTGCTTAGACTTCATCTGCAATACTGTCACCAGTTTTAATCAGCCATAGCTAAGAAAGATGAATTCAAATGTGAGCAGTTTGCAATGAAAGGCTTGGAGGTGTCTGAAAATGGAGGAAAAAAGTGCTTGAGAATCATCATGCTCAAGAAAATGTCAAACTATGTTGGAATTTGTCTTATTTGTTACTTCAGTTCTTTTATTTTTCTTTTCTTTTTTTCCTTTTTTTTTTTTTTAGTTCTGGACATTTTAATGCCAGATAAACACTGCTTGACAGTGGAGAACATCTCTTCTGTCAATGTACAACAATAAAAATGTGTAGCTTTGTGCAGAAATGGCCAATTTAAATTGGAATCCAAAGTCATAGTGCAGCCATCAACTTGAAGTTTGTTGTAACATTGGCCTGAATGTCTAAAACAATTTCCAGTGGTCCATAAATCACTTTATGAAACTTGGAAGTGCATATAGAAATGGTTCCAAAGCCAGCGCAGAAGTTAATGAAAATAAAAACAGAAAAACGAAACAAAAAAAACAACAAAAATGAAAATTTATGTATTTTCATTGCGGCCTTAATTCATGGTAATACCTACTAAAACATACACTATTTTTGTGCAACCATGGTTGTATTTCATCATCCATGTTATGCCACCACACACTTTCTGGCTACTTTATCCTCTTTTCACTGCTTTCCCCACAGGTTACACCTGCATGGCATGGCAGGCTCATGCTCTGTGACCTGAAGCTGGAATAGCACATCTTGGCCATAAACTGAAAAAAAGCAGGAGCCAAAACACCACAGATGTCTGTCTCCTCACTCACCCTTTGCCCTGCATCTCTCTGGAGGCCTGGATCCAAGGTGTGGTATGGAGTCGTCTCAACAGTGCCCAAATTGCTCCCCAGGTGTCCTGCAGATAGTGCAGGACCTGGGCATTTTGTGATTGTTTCATCCATCCTCAGGCTGATGGTGCTCAGCTCCCGCAGAGTCAGTCAGAGACATGACAGTGGGTGATGCACAGCTTCAGCTCCGTTAGGTACAGGGGGCTGGACAGAGTTGAACCACCACTGTTGCTTAACTGCTATTTCCTGAAATTTCCATCAATTTTCCATAGACTGGTTGAGGAGGGAAAGTCTCTGAGGACGGTCTCACTGTTTTTCTTCTCCATAGCTTTTCACAGAATGTATGAATTTTATTTTTTGCACACAGATCCCAGTTATAAAAACTGATGCATTTCCTTATTTTGGGGATTGTGCCATCTGTTTACAATAAAGAAGATAGTGGATGTTAAACTCAGCAGTGATCTTTTCTTAGAAGCTGCTTGGTTTCCCCCAAATTTGTGTCCACCCTCTCATCTCACCAACCTTGACAGTGAGGGATGGTTCCTGTGAGACACATCACAGTTACCTGCTCCTTTTTTCTTACGGCTGAAAACCTAGGAATTTAAAGGAATTCCAGGAAATTTTGATAGAAACTTTAAATGAATTAAAGGTCTGAAGTATAATTTTATTAAACAAACAATGGGTGAGCAAACATTTTCTTATTGGCATCTCAGGGCAGGGAGCAGACTGCAGCCCACATGAGTGACCCTTTGTCCTGCTTTCCTCTACCCTTTTCCTAAGGGACCCTCCCAGCCTCTCCCTTCTCACACAACCTGATGACCATCTGCTGCTTGACTAAAATTTGAGTATTTCAGTTGCATGACAGGTGGGAGTATGGTCATGCTTAAGAAGCACTTAAATACTTCATAGCACTTAGCAGAAGAGTTCCTTCCCTGTGTTGTTACCTTGTCCGGATGCATTTGGGGTATGGGTGTACCTGCATTTAGACCAGCAAGCAGCTGATGTTCCTTGTCCTAGTTCAGCAGATGGGACCAGTTTATCACTGTGTGGGGGAGAACAAAGCTGTGTATCCTACACCCTCTATTCATTTCCCAAGAACAATTGACCATTTGCAGCAGCTGCTCAGGGCACACCGGACTCCTCAGGCTGTGAGCTGGATGTGAAAGAAGCCTGTGAGATAAGAGCTGTGATAACTCCCCTCCAGGGAGTCGTTAGCACCTTAACACCCAGCCATCAACAATTTCAAAATACCCCATGACTCACAGAGTCAGATCACCCATTGTGTAACTCTCCGCCCTGGGGAAGGGGTTAGGTGCTCACACCTGAACCTGAGGGTACATAATCTGGGGATTTGAAGACCTCGGGGAACCACTCGTCAGATCCAGAGGGGGAGCAGAACCTCGACAGGAGGAGACCATCACTTTCAACCAGATTGTGACCACCACTCTCGACCAGACTGGGTCCGTCATCTGCACCAACAGTTTTCTCACTTCCTTCTACTTTGGACTTGGGGGAACCATGTGGGGTTTGTACCCCAGGGTGCTGGGTCATACTTCTGGGTTTTGTGGGTTAAATCCAATTCTTCTTTGTGCCATTGTATTTATTGTAATATTGTTATTAAATTGTAACTCTGACTTATAATCTCTTTTGTACTGAGTTCATTTCTCCTGCCGGTTTACCTTTAAACCATCACATTCCTGTTCTGTAATAGAGGATTGGAATGGTCAGATAACATTCCCATACCTTCTTACAGGGTGCAAGCCATGTCTCAGTCAAAAGGTTGGGCTCCAGTTGCCAAACTCAACAGCACTGCTGTTTATTTAAGACAGAAAAAAAGTTTCAAGGTATTAGCTAGATGATAAATGGAAATATTTGCACTGAGCATCACTGTGCATAGTCTAGAAACCACCTGCTGCAGCATTTGATAAAATATATTTTGAGACTGAAAGGCCAAATAGTATACAGATGCTAATCAGCTAAACCCATCAATATCTGTTTTCTGAGCATGGATCAGGGAACAGTATCTTGGATACAGCACAAACCGACAGACAATATTATTGTCAAGCAGAGAAACTATCAGGTCATACTTTAATTCTTCTCAGCTGTCCAGGGAGTTTATTTAATCTTCAGTGCAAAGGGAGGATTCACAGACATATATAACTGAGGCAGAATAGATGTTGTAAAAGCATATTTAATGGCATGTTGTTAAGATTTTATCATGCCCACATGTGAGTTTGGAAATGTTGAAGGTGCAATGGTTCTTTAGCCATAGCAAAGAAGATACTCTTTTTAGTAGAGTTTGTGATCTGCAATACATAATCTTTACTGCAGATAGCATCCTGAAGATTACAGGTTTTATCTATTTCTTGGTCAATTTGAACTCTAATTTTTTTTTTGTTATAGCCTGTGGAAATACCTGTATGCACTTTTGTACGTGTCATCCAAGAGCGCTTCTAAAGTGCAGGAGTACTCTGTTTGGTTTTCTTCCCCATTTCTTCAGAAGCATCAGGGAGGTTTCTGTGCTAGAGGATGAGACTAAAATAGTTCCAGTCTGAAGCATCCCCATATAAACCAACCTCAGATAATCTCCTGATACGTCTTTCCTTCTCAAAGGTGTCAAGAGCTGATGTGGACTGAGAATCCTTCGGTTCCCTTCTCCAGGTCTGTAAAGCTCAGATGTTCTCCTAGAGCTGAGCTGTGTCAGTTGTTGAGGCAGCAGCAGTGTCAACAGCAACAGCAGCAGGGACTGAGCTAAGTCCCAGGGCTTTCCCTCATATCAAGATGTACAGGTGGGTTTCTGGGATCAGGGAAACACAGACAACAACCCAGAGCCCCATCAGAACATGGCAGCTCTCTCAGGCTGATCAGATGTGGAGAATGCATTTCCAGGAGTAGCTGTGGGAGATTCAAATGGCCCTCAGGGAATGCAAGTGACTAGAGTGGAGAAACAGTGCATGGCACATCAGCAGGTCATGGTGCTGCAGTTCACGTGGCAGGGAGAGTAGGAAGGGCACAGTTTGGGATCTCAGCTCTTACAGGGTGCTCAGCTTTGCTAACCATGGCAGAGAGCCATGTCCTCAGCACTCACCAGAAAGGAGGCAGCAACACAAAAGGATCCTGCATGAAAATATGCAGGTCTCAAACTGCAGGGAAACCAGAGTTTGACACTGGTACTGGACAACAGTAGAGATGAAAGCTGTGTAAGGTGTGACTGGGTGAATGATCCACTCAGCCTGTTGGCAGAGCTAAGAGATGAGGTAGAAAGGTTAAGCAGTGGAGATACACCGGTGGAACCATGCTCTGGCCTCCCTAAAATAAGAGCAGAGATCAGAAAGAAACTCCAGTCAAGAGGATCCTGTAAACTCCCTCTGCCAGGCTGAAAGCAGCAGATAAGAAAGAAAGGGTAAATGGAGGCAAGTCCTTGCTTGGGGCAACGGGGAAGAGCTCTGCTTGCTCATCTCACCCTACCTGATGTCTCTGTATAATAGGTTTGGGGCTCTCCTACCAGTTATATCCCAGAGCCAGCAAGACATGTCCAGAGTCTGGAGAGAGTACACAAGTCAGCAGGAGAACACTTGAAACAAAGGATCAAGGAATTTCAGCCGCTCCAGACAGAAATTCAGGCTCTCTGGGGGCCCATCTTAAATGCCTGTATGCTTACACAGGCAGCATGAGGAATAAACAGGAGGAACTAGAGATATGTGCATTCATGTAGGGCTACGACTTTATGGAGAGGAACTTTTTCAAAGGGTATGTAGGGACAGGACAGGGGGAATGGCCTTAAGCTGAAGGAGGGTAGGTTTATTTTAGATATTAGGAAGAAATTCTTTACTGTGAGGTGGTGAGGTACTGAAACAGGTTGCCCAGAGTGGTTGTAGACTCCCCATCCCGGAGGAGATGGGGCTTTGAGTAACCTGGTCTAGTGGAAGATTCCTTGCTCATGGCAGGGAAGTTGGAGCTAGGTGATCCTTAAAGTCACCTCTAGCATTAACCATTTCATGATTATATGATTTCATATCTTGCAAGGTTCAGACTCAAACTGCAAAACCTGTCTATTGACATAAAGAAAAGTAAAGGTTCTTTTAAGGAATAGCATCAACTACTTAAAAACCAGCTAGCTCTTACTATCAAATATGGAAAAAACCCCTGAAGATATTCCACCAGTTTCTTTCCCTTAAGAATGTGCTCCCAGTATTAAAAATAGATGCTCCTTTTATTCAGATCAGTTGATTTGTCTGTTTTAGACAAATAACTGAAATTACTTCAAGGCCTTAGTCCTACAAACATGACTTGTCCCATTAAACTGAACAAGCTATTTTATGTGCAAGAAGTTTCTTGGGCAGAGAAGGTGCTGGAAAGATCTGGACATGATACATCACATTTGTTCAGAGGAGGGGCACATGCCTACATTGCTGAGGGTACCCAAAAGGAAAATTGTATGCAATGTCATCAGTGTTTGGGGTTTTTTTGTGGTTGATTGTGATCAGGAGGGGGTTTCTGCAAGACTGAAGTAGATTGGTAGAACAAGAATATACCACAGTGAACTTTTCAGTCTTAACTAGATTTTTGAAATCTGGGAAGTGCAATAGGCGGTACAACAGACACACACTGAATTTGTCCAGCTCTAGTAGGATATGATTGACATTTAATCAGAAGGGAAAACATATAAGATCTATAACATGTTTGAACATCAAGTTTCACTCACAGCTCATAGCTGACTCAAATTACTGGCAACTTGCATGATTGATGCATCATTTGGTCCAAATAGAGAGATCCTGGCACCTCTTTTCTTCCTGCCAAATCATGACTATTTTCACTGTGAAGGAGAAGCTAAAACTCTATGCCTGGTATAACAGAAGAATTTGAAATAGCTTGTAGCTAAAAAGAAAACCAGTAACCTCTTTTTAGCATTGTGGCAAGACTGAAAGATATTTGAGGAAGTGGAAAGAGTTGAGCCAGCACACAGCATCACAGACGCAGTTTTTTAAGGATAGTTTAACATTTTTTATTAGCTTTGTTTTAGTGCAGCAATGCCTATGAGTTTCAGTAAGAGACCATGACAACACAGAAGAGCAGCAACAAAAAGTGTACTTCCAAGTAGTTTGAAATCTGCAAATTCAGTCGCTCACACAAAAAGGAGTAGAAATATAAAATCTGGTGTTTTGGATGTTATTCTGATTTGGTCTTCTCACTCCACTCCCATGCAAACTATGTCAGGTGTAGCAAACCCAACAGTTCTTAAGGTGCAATGTTTGCAGTTTTTATTTAAAAAATTCCAAAGGACAGACATTGCTGGGTATTTATTTGTTGAGCTTCTCTAGGTTTGCATGTTTGCTTAAGCCTTTAATATAGCATTAAATGTAGCACAGGCAAGCTGCTGTCACTGCTCCTCACCCACATCAGTACAATGTGGTAACAATTATTTCCTTACTATATTAAGCATTTCTTTCTAAGTCTCTTGCATCAAATCACATTTAATGCAGCACTTCTAGCTCAGTAGCACAATTACTAGTGTTACTGATATTAATCTTGCAGATGACTAGCTAGAATTTCAGCTGCTAAACCTAGACATATAAAAGAAACAAATTACCCCATCTTATACTCATTTGCACAAATATCACAGTTTCTTACTGCCTAAAATCAAAGACCAAAAAAATCAACCCATATTCACAATGATTTTAACTATGTCAACTTATGTTAGGCATAAATTGCTTTGCTTGCATCTCTGAAAATCCGCAAATCTCAAGAATTAGTGTGCTAACAAAAATTTTTAAAAATTCAGTGCCTATAGACAGCACTCTTGTGGGGAAGCCCAGCCCAATAAAAATCTGTATTTGAGGAGTACTCTCAGACTATGAGTGATGATAAAGCTAAGTAGGAAAGCACTTCTCTTCTGCATTTGTTAAGGTATGTGCTGTGTAGAGGAAGAAGGACACCACAGCTGACAGTGCTGTTGTGCTGGTTTGTTTCTCAAATCCTTGTGCTTGGGAAAGAAGAAAGCACAGAGAACATCACTGACAGTTCTGTTGCATAATACTGCAAATGCTGTTCCTAGCTTTTCTGTAATCACTTTTGCTTTTAAACATATGATTTAGCTATAAATTATCACGCTGGCCACAAGCACTGCCTTCATAAAATTGTTGAAAAGCAAATTAACCTTTTCTCTCTAGAATGAACTGTCTTATTAATATGAAAATCAATTCAGTCCTTTTTGCTTTGGTTACCCCAGCCTGTTTGCACTTCGCAAGCTGAATAGTGACTGTCTAGTTAGTCACTTAAACAGAATTAATTTTAACAACCAATTAAAAAAAATCCAATCCAATAATAAAGTAAGTGATGTTCTGGAAAGTGTTTCATTACTGCATCTGTGGTTTCTAATTGCGAAACAGAATGTCTAATTATTGCCCTGATTTTTCCATCCTGACCTTGGACCAGCTCCACAGGTGGTGAACACCAGCACAGTTAAATAGCAGTCCATTTCACCCACACACTTTTCAGCTGGCTGCAGATATAGTCCCTACATGTTCCTGGACATATCTTTGAGGTCATTTGTCCATTTAATGCTTTTATCAGGACCAAACTTTCCTTGTAAATATTATTTAGCACCTGTTCTCCAGTGGCATGCATAAAATCTTACTCAGAGAAACACGTGGCATTTTTATTACCCAAGGAAAAATTCATTCGAAGAACAGAAGTCTAATAAGATCACAGAAACAAAGTATGCATGCAGTGAAGAAAGACTTATAATAGAATCCAAGTGCTGGATGGGTGTGGGCATACAGGGTAATGGGAAAGGTTATACAGGGTTTCCCTTTGTTCTCGTTTTCCTACAGTCACAGCAGATGCTAAGGAGTATTTTCTCCTCTGCTTGTCAGGCTATCATCTCTCTCACCAACAGACAAATATGGCTAGTAAAATAACATTTCTTATTCCTACACTCTCACTTTTTTTTTTTTTAGACTAAGTGATATAGCTTTGGTTCTCCTACACCTACCACCATCACTGTATTCCTGTTTTGCAGAGCAAGATGCAGCTATATCTAGTCTCACTAAAGAATGGGCTCTAAAATATTAATACATTCAGACTTCTGATAGCAGCAAAATAATTACATCTGCAGTAAAACACTGATTTATGTGGTACCTTAGCAAAATGTCAAATTTCATGGTGGCACAGCATCTCTTCTGTCCCCAGGCTCTCAGGAGCGTTGTTTTGAGCTCTTTGATGACTCAAAGAAGATTGAAGGCATATGTTTTTTAGGACACTTTCAGATACATATAAAAAAAAGAAAGCTGAGATTCTGTGGCAAAGGCTGAAGATTCCTGCAGTGAGAAGTGCTGAGGAGAGCTCTGTTGCACAATTCCTCCCTACCTGCAGGCTCAGGGACAGAATCCAAAACCCACCAGTGAAACCCTGGAGCACTCCCAGCTGATTAACATCCTAATTTCGGAGCTGCCCAAACACCACGTGCAACTTTCTCATGTCCCTGTAGGTGTCTGAAGAATTGCTACATTTCTCAATGACTCATAGCAAAGTCTGTGTCAGCTGGGACCTCGGAACAAAGCCTTCCTCCAGCTGAGAACTGCTCCGTGGGTTTTTGAAGGACATGTAGAGGCTACAGAGTCAACAGGTTGTTTCCTTTTAAAACATGAACAAAGGAGGAGGTGGGCCCACTTTTCACACAGCAGCTTTGTTGTGTGGGCAGTCACCCAAGAGACAAGAAAATAGAAGCTGCTCTCAGGACTGTTGCAGTGTTTTATGTGCTTTGGAATAAGCCATTACTGGATCAACATCTTTGGAAGTGAGGGACTTTCTTTTCTGGCCCAGTGCATCTTGGGTTAGTTTAAGTGAACGCAACACATTCACTTTCTGTCTGTGACTCAGAAATATTTAACTATTTCTCATACAGGGCAACATGAGTTTTCTTCCATTTCCCTGAGAATAATTGCCACGTTGCAAACCCTGCAAAGTCTTACACACTGAAAGAAAAAAAAAATGAAATTCTGAGAGCTCTCC
>JAOXXN010000001.1:114218453-114272773 GCA_026770055.1 Myrmophylax atrothorax | reverse complement strand
AGCTCTTGCTGCCAAGTATATAAACGTAAGGAGAGTCAAGTATACATGTAGGTCTGGATCAATTTACTTGGTGATTGGGAAAAGGAGAGGGAACCTGGGTATAGAATGGAAAACTAACAAAGAGGGCAGGGAGGGAAAAGGTAAAGATGCATTTTCCTGCCATGTCTAGTAATTGTACAGCTGCATGTTGTGGAAGTTTGGGCAGAACTGCTACTAAAAATGTCTTTTTTATTACTGTTGTCTCCTGAAAGAAACAGCCCATCAATTCACTGGTCTAAAATAAATCTTTACCTTTTTGCCTATGTGTACATTTATGAAGGGAACACATAATTCTTTCCAGAAGTATAATGTTGGTATCTGTAAATATGTTGCTGACCTCTTCATCTTCTTGTTCTACCACTTGTCATGTGCCCCAGGCCACTGTTGCTCTAACAGCTGTATTGAGCAGTGCAAGCTGAGCTGGAGCTTTGAGGTATTTTTGTGTCTGTTCACTTGTTAAACATGTACTCTGCTTTTTCTAATGGTGTTAAACTGAACTCCTTAGATTGACCAGTTAATATAGGTCAAAATTAGTCCTTCAGAGATGAGCCAGACTCTGTCTGCAATTCCCCTTCCCTTCAGGGCTAAGCTGTGGTATTTGTCTCATTTCATGTTGTCTTGTTGTTGTGTACTTCCCATTATTTTCAAAAACGAATGATAATTTGTTAAAATCATCTGTCTCTAAATCTCCTTTTTATTAAGCTGCTGCTTCACTTCTAACTTTTTTAATGCTGATTCAGTCCTACTTTATTAGGGAATGCCTACACAACACCTTTGCCCTCATAAATAGAAAAACCTCCTTTAAGCTTTCAAAGTACTTAGCTGCCCTACATAGTGTGGTGAAAAGGGTGAAATGGAATATATTATGAAATGTCATACCCAGTCCAAACTGGATGAGCAATTAGTGAACTAATAATAAGGTTGCAGCACTGTTTCTTCAGAAACCTTTAATTTTGACATCAATAGGCATCATACATATCTCAGTATGAAATAACTTTATAGCTTTGCTTGGTCTGATGATAGCAATGCTTAGAAAAGGCATCTGTGACACTGTTAATGGAAGGATTAAAGCTGCAGATGAAAATGCACAGAAAAGAAAAGTACCATTAGCTAATTTACTTTGTACTTTTACACTGTCTACTGGGGGAGACTGTTGAATTCTAGGTCTGGTTACACAAATACAGAATGACTGCTAGCTCAGTGCTAGACATATTAATCTCCCTAGGCTGCCTGTGTAGTCAGTGAAGAGGCAGAAACCTTGTGTTGCCACTCTGAATTGCCCTATCTCATTAGGCAAAGTTAATTTTTGTTAATTAACCCTTCTGCTTCCTGTCATATTTGTTTACTGGATAGGTTAAAATTATTGCAGCTAACCCTCACTCTTTCAATTCCTGATAGTTGCACATGGAAATGGAAAAGCCTGGTTTTACACTAACATGATCTCTTGTATAGAACTTCCTTGTTGTTTTTTGAAATAAAGAGAAAGGGGACGTTGTCCCAGTTTAATGACAGTTTAGCTTTATAGGCCTCAGTACAGGATCCATCATTAAAATTAAGCATGTACTTAATTGTTTTCCTGAACATGGATGGATTTAAGCACATGCTTAAATGCCTTGCTCACTTGAGGCACTAATGGACCATGCAAACTTAAAAATTCACATCTCATTGAGATAAATGGAGTGGATAATCATAAATTTATCAGAACAGAAGCTGCTGCTCACTGTATATGTAGGCAGCATCTTGTAGATTGCCCTCTCCCTCTGTCTGGGATATCTAGATCTTGCTGAAATAGAAAAGTAACAACAGAATAAGAATTGTTTTTTCTTGTTTGGGAAAGATCAGCTGTACAGTATTTGATGGTATGAGGTCTGTGCATTTGCTACAGAGATGAGGAATATTTTCCTGTGAAATCTCGGAATTTATAAAATTAGTACAAATTAGGTGGAACTAAAAACCCCTAGGAAACAGAGGAGATCCTTAGGGCTAAAGAATCCACCAAATACTTCATGGCTCTGCACTGTCTTCCCTAGATATGAATTTAAGACAGATTACTTTTAAGTTTTAAAGAAACAACTGTTGTCTTACAAGACTTATACTAAGGGTCTTCACAAAAATGTCATACCTTGGTAACAACAGCAAAGACCTAAAGATGTTTCTACTGTAGACTGTGTTCCTAGTAACAAGAACCTTTTCAGCACTTGTTCTTTGTGTTCTGATCTGATTGTTAATGAGCATAAATCTCTGTTTCCATTCCTGTTAATGGTTCTGTTTGTCATTATCTCCATGCTTGGTAGCAACAAATGGAAAATTAGCAGGAAAATCCCACTATGGATACCAGACTGGACAGAGCATTGATGAGAGTGGTTGAGAAACATTAACCTGACTCCTCTTTTCCCTTGTCTCTGTTACATTTATGGTGTGACAGGGTGACAGGAGCAGACTTGTACTATGGGGCTGCTGATGGAGAAGGGACCATTTCAGCTGTTTTATCCCCAGCTGCTCTTCAGAGCAACAGTTCTGCACCTTCTGTGTTGATGTATGGGGAATCAGAGAAAAAAATGTGGTCTTATACTGGAATACTACAGTAAGAAGGCTGAAGATAGAAACTTATAAGGGTCTTAAAACCACCTTATCTTCTCCCTGTTTATTCTCATTAATTTAGCTTTTTTTTTAATTTATTTGAGCAAGAGTTGTTGCAATGGCTAGCACTGAAAGCTCTGCCTAGCAATCCATTAACTAACTGGCAAGCTGTTCCCTGAGAAGCAGCCCAGGAAAAACCAGTGAGATGAAGACTTCTGTCTGAGTTTTTTCCTGTATTTGATGGGGTTTTCTTGTATTTGATAATCATTGAACCCATACTTCCTCAGCTAAAAATCAGTATTTTCTGAGATAACTTGCCCCTGTTTTCAATTACACAAAGTGTAGGAAATGGTACAAAAAATTTTTGGTAGTAAGAGGAAAGAGGCCAAAATAAAACACCCATACAGATACCATGACTTCAAATGTGATTTCTCAGGAAATAAGAATATGAGATTTCATTAAAGCTAATTGTAGTGGACATGTGCTGGATAATCCAGTGATAGGGTATGGACATATGATGCTTTTAAAAATAAAGCGTATGGAATAGTCTCAACAGTTGTTGCCTTTGCTTATACAAGGCTCTCCATGTACGAGCTTTTGCTCTTTCTTTATATATTACGACTACTAGGTTGGTTTTAAGCCATATTGGATCATAGAATTAAAAATGCTGGAGGCTAAAAGAGCAAGAAGCATTGTGTACACAGGTGACATCCAGGAAATTTAGTACCTTGTCCATTATGATGAATGTCACTAACCTATATATAACTATTTTCTTATCATTGCCATATAAACATTTTATCGAAGACCACAAACCAAAAGTAAAGTACTTATAAGAATTGTAGAATAACTTGGGGGATGAAATTTATATTTGACAGTAAAAGCATAAAGAAGATAAATCTGTTTAATGTCTCTAAGAAAAGTGAAAGGATATTATACAACAACAGTCTGTCAGTATGTAGTTATATAATACAGTTTTGCCATGGTTAGTAACATGCCATAAGCTTTGCACCGAGTTTACAAGGTGTCAGGACTTGCTCTGTGTAGACTTTCCTTGACCTGTCTGCAGCATTTTTTTAGTTGGTTGTGACAGAAATTTCTCTAACACTTTAGGACTTTATGGCTGATTTGCTTTACTTTTGTTTATCTTTCTGTGGTACCACCTTGGTTTTACCAATACAGGTAAATCCAGTCCAGGCAGGATAAGAGAGACACAGGGTGGAGTGTGGAAGGGCACAGTCTTGGGATGATGAGATATGGGGCACAGACTGACACTGAAGACCCCACAGCTAAAGAAATGTAAACCTAGACCTGGACTACTCTGTTTATTAGGATAAACAAGCAAACAAAAAAATAGTATCTAGCACATGTAAAAGAATGCCTATAGAATGGAGTGCAGATCAAGGAAATAAAGGCTTGCTGTAAAAGCTTGTTAGCAGACATATAAAAGTGACCCAGAAGAAATTTGAAACAGAGAAAGAGGAAAACTTCAAAGTGAACATTGTATTCTTCCTAGCGAAGGACTTCGGATGCTGACATCTCCCTGTGAACATGGTCACCCCCAGAAGGAAACCTCTAACTTTATGGGTAAGGAGAGCACCAGAAGGGTGAGCACAACTTCATGGAAAGAGGGAGAAACTGAGTGCATGTGTAAAAATTTAACTGCATTACTATTTTTACTACTGAACACTTTCTGCATAGACTTAATCTTTCTGTAACTGGACTAATATCCTATCACATGTATCTGGACTAATAATCATTCTTGGTTAGACTGTTAGGATTTCAATTGTACTCGTGATGGATTTTGACTTTATGTACAAGATGTATACAGAAAAGAGTATACAGATCCAGTGGTCAGAACTTGATGTTATAAAATAATGAAATTATATTTGGTTTTTGCTGACAGCAATAATAAATATACAACAAAACAAAAAGCAAACTGTGCAAAACAGGATAATGGTCTTAATAGTGGAATGTTAAACAGGAATGTTCATTTTTCCATAGGAGTTTGGTTTGGCATTGCCCTTTTGCCAATGGCAAGTTTTAGGCAAGAGGGAAATAATGTAATACTATAGCTCATGAAAACAGGCTGCCCTCCCTTTTACATTTGCCAGAGTGGTGTTGATGCATTGGCTGCTGGCCCTGTCAGGCTCCCTGTTTATGCTCCCACAAGCTCTTCAAAAGAAGCGGCACTTGCTCAGGCTCATGGAGGTTTCCCATTAGGAGAGCAGAGCTGGAGATCGTCTACACACTTCTTAACTCTCAAGCCTAGGAAAAAATGTTCTGTGCAATGCTCACTGAAAGACCTTGGCTTTTCAAGGGCTCCAAAAGCTGTACATAAAATGAATTTTTACTGCCAAAATGGATCTTATTATTTGGAGTGGTTTAGGCTACATTTGTACAAAGCAGCACGTAACTGTTCTTTGGAGAGCTACAGCGAGGCTTTATAAGAACATGGAATGGAAGCAAAGAGGTCACATTAATTTATGCTTTCATAATGTTGAGACTGTAAGGAAATACATTTTAAATAAGAATTGACATAGGAGACCTCCATGATAACAGCTTATATTGAAGGAAATCACTCTTATACAATATATTCCTCAAGGCTCATAAAAGATAGCAATAACAAACAACATTATGCAGTATCTGGGAAATTCTATTTACTTAAAATGCTTTCTGCTTTTATTATTATTCAGGCTGATTCCTTCAGTGGAAGTTCTGATTGCAGCTTGAGCAATGTGTATGATCTCATTACAACAGGGCTATATTAGACAATCTGATACTGATAGTTCCAACAATGGCACCCCTCTCTTATTATCTGTCACTTGGCTACAACAAGAGCTGTGCAAATTTCCTGACATCAGATTCTGGCAGGTGACTAAAAACCAATATATTATGTTGTACATATCCCACAGGTACCCTGTTGCAGTAGTGGGGAAAAAAATGCATATTCAATATCCTGACTGTGGCTGGTTTGGAGCACAGGCTGCCCCACAGGCAGTGTTGGGTTGTGGGCAGGTTAACTTGAAGTTAATTGTTTTGTAGCCTTTTAAATTAGGATTTATTAGGGAAAAGAAAATTCTGAAAACCTCACATACACTTGAACAAGATAAGCATCTAAGCAGAGAAAATTCAGAAGTTAAAAAGTGAGAAATAAAACATATGAAAAGCTGGAAAACCAATATCGCTCTCGAGAAGGATGGGTCCTTTTATCCAGGCTTTCTTTCAAATTTTTAGCAGCTTTCATTGTGTTGGTGTTTGAGATGAACTTTCCTGATATCTCTTAGAAGTCCTTAAGGCCACTTTCTCTCATTTCAGAGGCTTACTGCAGGTCTGCCCTCCACTGCAGGTGGCCTCTTGCTCCCTTCAGAAGTCCTCCAATCCTCCTTCAGACTGTTCCATGCTTTCCTCTTCTGCCACCACTTTTCCTGCCTTTTCCTCCAGAGAAATTGGGAATCTGAATTGCTTGAATGCCCTAATGGAAGGTGTAGTTCTCTCTCCTCTCTTATTTCTAGGGTGATCCTCTTCAAGCCACAGCACCATCCTTCCTCTCTGCTATCCCTCTTCACAGCATTCCTGTAATTCTGTAGCATGATACAAATTCCACATGCTGGTGTGTAAATACCTGCTCAGGAAAAACTACAGTCACATTAACCAGCCTGGCCTGCTGTAAAATCTGCTTGTGGTGAGGGCAATACAGAGCCCTGTCTGCAGTGGACACATTGTTTGTTCCCTTTCTCCTTTCTTGACATTTTCTGTCTCCACAACACGGAGGGTTTTTTTCTCAGTTGTTGATAAGTTTGGTGGAAGCCTCACGGTGGTCATTTTGAAGACATTTTCTGACAATCTGGTAGATAGACCTACTGAAATAGAAAATTTCCATTTTGAGAATGTTATTTTTTTTTCCAAAAAGATTAAAGATATCGAAGTTGCTAAAGAGAAGCTATTGCTTTCCCTTTGTTTATAAGTGCATGTCTTGATGAAATTCTGTGACTAGTTAGCTGCCAAAACCATTTAAGCTTATGAATTAATAAACCCATGAATTTTGTATAAGATGTTTTCTGGAATGCCTTTCTTGTTGCTGATTGCCATCTTTCTTAGTGGACTAAAGCCTCCTGCTTGGGGTTGTTGCTGACATCTCAAAGTAGCTCATTTATTCAGCAGTAAAATGGATTTAATGAACCATGGGAAACATGATTTTTCGGAAGTGACCATAATGGCAATGGCTCATAGATAATAACAGGCTATTTACCTGTGCCTGAGATGCCTCAAATTTATTTTCTTCGGACAATTTCCTAACCTCAGCTACAGTAACAATATGATAGAGCTGTAGGACTACAAACAATTTGTTCATTAAAATTAATGTTGCATATTGAGCTGGTTGCATTAAGAAATAGGTCTTCTCAAAGAAAGCAAGATCAGCTAACCAAACAAATCTTTTGATCTGACCAGCTTAAGAGATGAAGGATTTTCCTCTTCAACTGCCTACAACCTTCCTGGTGGTTGTATGCACTTATAATCAGCATATCCTTATGATTATTGATTCTCCTCTGTAAAGTGTAAAGCTTGTTTCTGTTGATGTCCACATGATTGGACTGATGTGTTTACCAAAGGGGAGAAGAAACTCTTTCACATTCTTATGTGAGGTAATCAGATTTACAGATAGACAGAATCAACACTAGAGATTTTCCTGTGTGACAAATGCTTCCCATCCAGAGTTAACTGAACTCTGGGAGTGAAGAGAGGAATTTGGCCTTACCTTTGTCAAAATTTGATCTGCAGCAGCTGCAGAGTTAACATGTATAAATATACAAGAAATAGATACATAATTAATCGGGGAAAAAAGCACAAACAAAATAAATTCAGCAAAGGCAGATAGATACCCTGGGTAAGTTCTACGAGATTTAGACAATTGAGTCAAAGAATACAACTCACAAAACCCTTTCTTCACCTGCCTGGCATTCAAAAGTCTAAAGATACTTGGGATTTTACCAGAAAGTTCCCTGCTGTACCTATCTTGCATCTGATCCTTCTCAGAAGTAAAAAAAAGCACCATCTCCCTTCTGATATCTCCTGTATCAGGAGCCAAGGCTTCTTCTCCTTGCTTTGAGGACTGTTTTGCAATTTCATTTATCACTGATCTCAGTGGGCTAGAGAATTGTGCTCCAACTTCTGTCACTTCTCTTCATCCCCAAAATAATATTTCTTTGTAATAAAATAGAAGTAAATTGTCTGTCCTTAGATGATAGATTTAGGTACCTAAATCTGTGAGACTACTTGGGTGCTAAGATCCTTTGATAATCTTAGGGTTGGAGGAGCCCAGTTCCATTCACTTTCATTGTGTAGGCAGGATTTCGTCTCAAGGATCATTTAAATGCCTTAAAAATTGCTGTGTTAGATCCAATTATGGACCTGAACTCGGATTTACTTTACGTTAATATTTTTATGCAGCATAAACACCAAAATACATAACACAGCTTTCACGGACAAGCTTGCATTTCAAAATAAACTTCAGGATCTACATGACAGAATATGAATTTTAAACATTTATGAGAAATTTTTGGCACTTATGTAAAGAAAAAAAGAGGCAGGGAAAGAGTTGCAGTGATATTTTGTGATGAGCCAAGCAATCTTGCTATTTTTTTCATATGCATTCCACACCTTTGAAAGGATACTCTGTCTTCTGTTAAGGGAGAGTTTTGAGATGTGCAACATTTCCCATGTAATAACATATCAGTTTCAGGCTGTGATGAGAAAAAAATTGCTTTAAAATATCATGAGTTCAAAAGTGCAGTTCAAATTTAAAAGTATTAGTTTCACATTCTGCTTAAGAAAAACTGTGAAAAGAGAGGCAGAGAGGAGACTGAGGATAAGATTCTAATAAAATTAAGATATCTATATCTACCCGGACAGTTGGTGTTATATGTAACTGTATAATACTGTGTGCATGACAAATATGGTAACAGAGCTTTAAGGCTGCATGGTTAGGCAGTCAAAAGTTTGGAAACAGCCTAGTTAAGGTTGCTTGCTGTGCTGCTCTTCTCCCTCACGTTGTGAACACATTATGCCTTTTTTTAAACTGCAATACTTCTCTACATAGTCTTTTTCAGACAGAGTAAATATTTCTTTTATATAACCTCAGGAAACTTGAAATGTTGTTGATTCCTCTAAGCATTTGTGGATTTGCATTATCATAGTGGTGCAGGCAGTAACACAGATGCTCAAGCTGGTTTTTAGCCTTTTGTACCATTCAGATGGCACAGAAGGGCCATAAAACAGACAACACCAACCCACCTCTCCACCCTCCTCCCATATTTCCTTCTGTTGTGTCTGATACGGATGCTTTTCTCCTGCCTCCCTCCCTCTGCCATTTTTGCATTAAGTCAAATGAAACACAGCGGTACAGCTTTCCAAATGAGGGAAAAAGGTCTGCAAGGACCCTTCCTCCATCATCACTCCTATGCATTAAAAAAGTTGCATGACAGCATCTCCTGCAAATTCATGTGATTCGTCCTTGTCTGCCCCTAAGGCTGGGTGAAGACCCTTCAAGCCTGGGGAATCTGGGTCTGACTTTTATTTACACCAGTCCTGATAATGCTTTACCTCTCCCACCCTACTCTCACAGACTCATGACGTCCCTAAGTCCTCTGTTTGGAAGGACTACTGAGCTGGCAGAGAGCAGTCTTTTCCCACCTGAACTTCTGAGGTGTCCCTCTTGGCTCACAGGAAAGCTCCCAGACTACAGTGTAATTTGGAGTCAGCTCACCTACAAACACCTGATAAATAAGGAAGCTTCAACTGCAATTGTCTTGAGGGGTTTTTCTTTTGTTTCTTGGTTTTTGTTTGGGTTTTGTTTGTTTGTTTTTTCTTGACACAGAATAGGATCTCTGAATTTGATTCCTTGAATTTTCATTCTGGTGACTTGCATATTTTCTAACATTTTATTTTTAAAACAGTGCACAGCATTGCAAATCTTGTACCCACAGAAAAGGGGATCAGCCTATTGCCTCCTTAAAATAAAGGTATGCAATCAAAAGTACAGCATCTACATCAGTCGCTATGACACTCATCCAAACACACTGATACCAATGATCTCACAATGGAGTTGTCTTGATGCAGACTTGGACAACAACTTCTAATGATAGTCTGTCTCTGAGGGTCCAAATAATTGCTGAACCATCTTAGAGAGAGAGGAAAATATATGTACTAAATTTAAAGATATCCAGTACATCCCTATTCTGACATTGTCAGATAGTTTAGAGGGCAAAAGCACAGCTGCATGCATACCTCTTCCCTTTCCAGGTAGGGAGTGAGCAGATACCCTGTTTTGGACATGGTTAATAACTTTACTAGTCTCAAATTATTGCCAACACCCACCTGATAGAGATCACTTTTCTTACTTCTGAAACTGCAGAACATGAATGCTCTTTTATTAATTTTTGTGTCTGTCTTAGTTTGAGGGAAACCAAAAATGTTTACCAAAACCAGAGGAGGGGATTCCCCCTCAATAACCAAGTCACCCCTTATTAAATTAAAAACAAAACCAACAACAACAAAAAACCCAAAAACAAAACAAAAACCCCTTTAATTAGAAAATGTATATAAGAATGATAACTGTTTTTAACTAATATATATATATATATATATGTAGCTACAGATATAACTATAAACAGACCAGAGCAAACTACTCCCCCAGAACAAACGACTCCCCCAGGACCAAAAAGAACAACCCCAAAAACTGTAGGTTCCTCCTTGTGCAGTTATATTTATGGACAGTATCAATGTCACACCTCGGCTGGCTGAGAGGTGAATTCTCAGTCTTTTCCCAGCGAGGCAGAGACAAGGGGGTATACTACTCATGTGGTGCAGGATGTAGCCTTTTTGTTTCATGGGGGAAGAGCAGACTCTCTCTCCTTGTCCTTTGTTCAAAAAGAAGGGAAAGCTGGGAGTTGAGGAGTGGTGGTAATTCCCAGAAATCTCCTTGCAGTCGAAGTCGGTTCCCAGGAAGAAAAAGTTCTGCAGTGTGTCCTGAAGCAGCTGTGACCCTTCTCTCTCTCTCTCTCTGAAATTCAGCGTGCTCAGAGATGGATGGGGGGAAAGCCAGGAGCAGAGCCAGAAGGAGCTCTCACCAGCTCAGCAAAACAGTAGCTCTCCCCCAGCAGCTGCCCAAAAATTAAGTGAAGCCAGCACACAGGAAAAGTCTCTCCCCCTCCTAGGTGCATTGAGACTGTTTTCTCATCTCCACCCCACCATTCAGTTGGAATCTGGTGTCATCAGCCACTCCTTTGCTCTCAGTCCTGGCACTTCAACTCCCAAAACCACTGTGTTGGTAGGGTGAGAAAAATTCTCTGAAGGACTCCTCCCAACCCCACCTTCCTTTGTTTGAACCTTTAACAGGGTCAAATCCATAAGGTTATTTTACATCATCTTCATCATCAGTTTAGCCTAATCGGAAAATCTTGGACATGAGGAGTAGCCCCTGGTAGCCTTCTACCAGGACTTCTCTAAGTGTGTCACAGAAGAGATGTGCAGAGATGAAGGAGCAAATGTGGAGGGGTGCCTACACTTCAAAGCAAAGGCATTTTTATGCCTTTATTGTATCTGCTGGAAGTTTCTTATTCCTCTATTTGTTTACTCAGAGCCAAGGCTTCAGCATTAGCCTGATTCTTACATGTTCTCTCTAATGGGTGTGCAGGGGATTCAAACCCATTTTACTGCATGGCTGACTAAGAGACTAAAGTAAAAGGACAAAATATAGACTGTCAGTATGAGGTGGAAGCAACATAGAAAAAAATCATATTGTATCTTTTCAGCTTCTATTTCATTTTGGAAGATAGCATAAAATTCTTACCTGGAGTGGTGGTTTTAAAGCTTAAGGAACTCAACATGATTCTGAATGCGACTCCATGATCTTTTATAAAGCTGTGCTTAGCTTAATAGATTTCTCTTCTAAAGCTATGTTAGGAAAAAGAAGAAAATATCATGTGTTCAAAACTCAGAGCAAAATCAGCAGGCTGTATGAAAGAAAGAGAAAAATGTTTAACTGGGAAAGTCAGCAACTCTTTAGCAATTTTATTATAAATAACTCAATTATATTGTATAATTCCCATGATTGCCAGAGACCTCATTGATTACTCACAATGGTACTGCATTAGGATGCTGATAATGAGATGTTTATTTTAATAACTATTCTCTATGTAGATGTACTATTTTGCACAAGCACTAGGTTAAGCATACTTCAGTTAAGTGACTTCTGAATGAATTTAACATAATAAGGAGGACAGATGGGCTTTCAACTCCACAGCAACAGTAAAGAAAACAAGACATCACTGAGACATAGATCGTTTCACGCTGTTCTTTTTGCACATACAATGTACTGCCTTTCAGCACACTGGCTATTTCTGCTTAGGGTGGTTATATCACAAAAAGAACTCAGAATCTGAATCAATAAAGGCTAGACACTCCTGACACTTATGTTAAGCAGCAACTTACCCTGGAAACAGCATTTTTCCGTGTTTCTTTGACACATACTGTAATAAATGGAATTGCACTGCAAACAAGGTAATACATACCTTCAGCAATGGTTGCAGATCCTGGACTAGAATTAATGATTAAAATAATGAGATTTGATTTTCACCAAAACTTCCATGGGAAATTAGATTCATTCTACCTGTTCCAGTTTCTAATCTCCATTTTGCAGGCAAATCTTGGTTCCCTTTACTGCCCCCATAGCACCTCTTTGATGAGCACATTTCAATATGTGAGCTATTATCCAGTGTAGAAAGCTCTCCTGAGAATCCAGCTGCAAGTCCATTTCTATGCTCAAAGTCATTACACTCTGTCTGGATCCAAAGGTACTTGTAACATCTACAAACAATCAAGGAACAGCTAAGGATGTAGTTTCAGCAACTGGAATTCCAAAATCCATTTCAAATACAGAGGTACTGTAATCTATACAAAATTATTAGATTTCACACAACTACTGAGCTATTTTGACAATTTAGTCCTTAAAAATCTGTCGCAATAACTATATTGCAAAACACAGAGGCATCGGCACAGCATGATGTAAGTCTCTGATCTCAAGTTAATCTTTAAAAATAAAATGACCTAGAAAGAATTTATTTTTGTTTCTTATGTAGCTCAGAGGTTTGTGCTACACTCTGCAGACTGGAGAGGCCTGGAGAGGATTTCATTTGATACTTCTCCTTGTCATTTCTGTTGAGCGTTCACTTACCCTCATTAATCTTACAACAGACTCTGCCCAGCATCTTCCCATGTAAGCACTACTCCCCTGTTGGGAAGCTTGAGCAGGATGCTTGGCAAAAGCCTTTTGGGGAGAGCATCCAGTCTCCTGTTATCCCTCCTTAATCAGCATTGGGGTTTGAGGAAGCTCAAGACTTTCCCTGCCTAATGCTTCAAGCTCTGTCAGCATAATGGTGTTCTATGGACCCTCTGCTTCTGTGTTTGAGGCATTGGTGTGTGGGTGAACCCAAAGGCAAGCTCTCATAGGATGATCCCATGAGTCTCAATCAGTATTAATTTGTTTTATCCATCATAGCTGCCTTTTAGACAATACAACAACCACATCTCTACTCTGGATAAATATGGTTAGAATCCAGATGAAATATTACTTCCTAGCAGCAAAATGAAACAAATTCATTGAAATATATACAAGGAAATTGTTAAGCAGGGCCACAGAAAGATAATTTTGAAGAAAAATGTAATGTGTACTTGTGTGTGTATGGCTATGTGTGTGTAGAGAAAGGAATTAGAAAAGGTGCCTGTTTTTATAAACACTTTTGTTTGACAAATAAAGCAACAGTATGTCTATCCTTTTCATGCAAAAGAGGTTATAAGGACTCTGTCCTGATTACTAAAATCTGTTATAATTTCACATAAAAATACACACAACATTTAATGAAAATATTGTAGTGGATCTTGGTCCCTTTGAACACAGTTATCCATCATGCTTTGCAAATACAGGCTGTAGTAGAGGGAAATTTTCTCATCTTTTTTCTAGAACTGGAAAAGAAACGTCAAACCAAAGTTTATGACTGTTCATCTTCTTACACAAAGACAAAGGAATTAAACTGCAAAAGGACCAATACAGGTTAATGGTATCTGTTTTAGTAACCATGATCAAGGACAATTTTTTAGTCAGCTTTTTACTTTGAATCTTAAGCTTTAAGATGTTCCCTGGAGGCTGCACGTTAACATGCACTATGAAATATAGAACATATATATAATACTCAGTTTTAATATATTTAACTAAAAATAATTGTCTGTGTTTAAAATTTTGCCTTCCTTTTATATTAGATAAAAGCATTAATTCTATTTGCTATATAATTCTTTTTAATCTCATCTGTTTTTCTACTTTCTAAGATTAAGAATCCTATGGGAGGACTGGAACTCTTCTCTGATGTAATGCATGCACAGATTTGTCTCTCACCCTACTCAAATCTCTTTGTTGTTTACCAGAAGACATTGTACTGATAATTTTCAGGGAAAGGCACTATCTGAAAAATAAGATTGGTTTTCAGTGAAGTTTAGAGGACAAGATACCATAATTGCTGCATGATTAATTAAAAAATACTTTTTTTCTTTTTAAGAAAGGGGTGAGACCAAAATTAACAACAGCAGAAGCACTTAAAGAAAAGAAAATTCAATATTATTTTTCTTAATCCCCTTTTGTTTTGTTTTTTTTTCAGTTGTTTTAATTTGGTGCCTAGCCCTTTACCATGTTTCTAAACAAATTTAAACTGGCTAGATATCTCTCTACACCTTTGTTTATTGGAGCTGTAGATGTCTTAACAGTGAAATGAGGACCACGACACTACTCTGCTTCACAAATCAGTCCAATTTTTAACTACTAAGATACAGAAAAAGGCTTTCTACCTTTATGCCCAGTATAAATCTTATTTTTATAATCCCTGAAATTTGTCTTTACCTGAATAAGGCAGTCAGTTCCTTGAATGTTTGCATCAGCCCTTCTGTTCTGTCCTCTGTTTTATGGTCTCCACGACCAGCATTTAACAAACACCTTAACACAGAGAATTCATTCTCCATGCCCAAAAACATGTAAAAGAAAAGTGACTGAAATCTACACATACTTCCCATCCTGCTTTCTTTTCTTCTGCAACTGTGTGACACGGATGAGCGTGTGCAAGGTAGGGAAGACAGGAAGGCAAAGCTGCAAAATAAAATGGCTCTTGAAAAGCAGAAAAATGTGCTTTATTTGGTGTTCACATAATGTCAGAAAGCTGAATTTGCCCTTGGAGAAACAAATGGGAAGGAGAAAGATACTGGAAGGGATTTTGGAGGCTGAGTTCAAGTTTTCTTTTAAGTTTCAAGTTTGTCTGCAACAGAGACTGAGTTTGACTCTCAGTGCTGCTGACACTGCATAAAACGAACCCACCAGTGAGGTTTAGATGAAACCAGGGTAAACAGCAGCAGATTTCATGCTGTTCTAATACAGACCCCTGTGAAAGCACAACTGTTCAGAACAATATGTAATATACTTCAAGTATTTGAACCTACAAACCTCAAGAGGCACCACTGCAGTGGTTCTAGTAGAATGGCTTCTAATTTGATACTGAAGAGGCAACCTACCAAGTAATAACTATGAAAACTGCACAGGGACAATAATTCAGCTTACAGTAGCTGTGTTTTAAGCACAGGAGTTCTGCTGTATATTAGTGCTAACCTCAACACAAAGCTTACCTTGCTATCAGATCATAGCTCTGTGTTTCAGTGTGTGATCCAAACAAAAACCAAATCACAGCACTTGTTGCAGAGTTAATACAAACATGTTTGATGAATTACATTATTGCATATACTAATAGAAAAAGCAGAAGTATTTGTTGCAGAAGAACTATGATAAAAAATAAAATCAATCTCCCTCTGAGATCACTGGCAAACTATCCAGGATTTCATTAGACAGGACAGGTAGTCTCTCTAGATGTCTCATCTGAGCCAAGGGTCATTACTGAAGACCTGTTCCATTACAACCATAAACCTTCCTTCTCATATAGCACTTCTGTTTTCGAAGAACTTCTTGGGCAGTAGCTGATCAGCATGACAGCTCAATGGTTAGAGCAAGTATTGTGTCCAATTCCCAGAGGCACATTGGAGTTCAGCAGTACCAATCCAGGCCTGAAGAGGAATTAAAAGTCATGAATTCTGACCTGGCAGTAGTTACTTCTAGTCCCCACGATTCTAAAAACAAAGACTGAGGAGAAGAATAAACATTTATCGATGCTGTTCTGCACTGCTATGCATAAGTTGCATAATGAATTCCCAACCCTTTGCTTTGCAGAGACCACAAGCACTTAAACCAGAATGTCTCATCACTTCAGTAATGACGTCTCCAGGGATCTCCAGTGTAGGGCAGATGGGCTACAAAATCTGAGGAAGAGAGTGATGCTGTCTTTCTTGGTGCAAATGCTGATTCCCTAAAACAAGAGCACAAGAAGCTGCTGCAACGTGGTGTTACTAAAATTCTTAAATATATATTTATGAAAGAATAAGTGAGTGTCATTAATCAGCTAGACCCCTCTGGTTCTGAGAAATCCTTTTCAATAAGTTGTGACATGGAGGTGACAAATTAAGATGCAGAAAAAAAAATGTGTGTGCTCTGCGTAAAGAAAGTGCAAGACATAAAGTACAGAACCACACCACAGAGACACAGCAAAACCCGTAGATACCCCGCTACATAACCAGTTTGCTAATCCAGTCATCAGTCAGGACTAATAGGACCTGTACACTTTTATTCCACAGTGCTTCAAAATCTGGGTCAGCCGAGCGCTCCTCCCACCCCGCGGCCGGGCGGCACTGCCAGCGCCCGCCGCTCCGAGGAGCCAGAAGGCAGCAAACGGCTGTCTAAACAGAGCAAATCCAACCGGCAGCTATGCCCTTTTTGTTTCTTACACAAATCTCTTTGAGCATTACGAAACTTCGGAAGTGCTTAACACCTTCTGGAAGTCAGGCACGATCGTATTTATCACGTCTCAGTAGTGAAATTCTCGACCTATCCTGAATGCAGGTAGGAAATCATTACGGTGTTCGGAGAAGGTTTAAAAAAACTATTTGAAACGTTAGTAAGCTGTTTGCAAGTCGCAGTGTGAGCATCTACGGGAGGCCCTTGCGGGCGGGGAGCTGCAGGACAGCAGCACCTTCTCCCGGCTGGATCCCGATATCCCGAGCGCGGCCGCATCCTCAGCATCAGCCGTTATTGGAAAAAAGCTCGCGGAGGTGGCTTGTGCTACTGCCTCTCAGAGGTGAGGGTTGACAAAACGACAAGAAAGGAAGCAAAGGCTAGCAGAACAAGCAAGAATTTCAAACAGGACGTCGTGGCGCGGGAGGAGCTGGGGTTGGAGCAGTGACCAGCTCTGCCATCGCATGCCAGACGCAGCTGTCGGGCTGGGGCCACCTGGTGCTCCAGGACCCCGGGTCAGGCGGCCAGGCTGTTCAGTCCAAAGATAAAAGCATATACCTATGTATACATCAGAAACAAACACCACCTGTGACTCAAAACCAAGAGCCAGAGGCAGCACTGCCTGCCCTGTCCTCAAGGAAACGAGTAGGATGAAGAAAAGACAAGAGGAAGCTGTTCCACTGCCCTAGGAGTTTGCACAATCCCTTCTGTGACTCTTATGTCAAAATCCCCGTAGTGGCTGTGGGTTTCTTAGAAATAGCCTTTTGTTTGAGGAAGTTTTGTCCAGCTTCTATCAAAGACTTTGCAAATTTTCCCAGACCTTTGAGATTTTTAGCTATGTAAAGCCTGGTCCTCTCAGACGTGTTAGGTCTCTGCTTTGGCCCTGGCCCAGGCATGCACTGGGATGCTCAGGGTTTCTGTAGTTGTGCCATGTAGCTCTGCTCATGGAGGCTGATGCTTCTAGGACATGTTTGCCAGATCTGCTGAGAAGGAGCTCAGTGTATGATACATTCCTGCAATATAATCTTTACTGTTTGTGCACCAAACAAGTGTTTGGCACGTAACTATGGGAGTCTGTCTGGGAAATTCCTTGTAGATACAGATGTGTGGAAAAGAGAGAGAATAAGCACTATGGCAGATGTAGCAGAGAAAACAAAGGTTTGAAGGCAATTTGCCCCAGAGGACTGACTCAAGTGCAATGACTTCCTCATGTTTTCACATATACTGTGCTTAAAGCACAAACTTGGATATTAGAGTGGAAGACACTCTCCCATAGATACCTGCATGTCTTCAGCATCGCGTGCTTTCTATTACAAGGAACAGCAACACCTTGCTTTTGTGGCAGAACTGCAAATAAAATCTCTTATAAAATCAGCCAGCGCTGTGCAGACAGATTCAACCCCTTGCAATCAATACTTTATGGACAAGTTGATGTGTGCACTTTGAAGAAAATGAAACAAAATGTACCATGTCAGTTTGCATAATCCAAGAGCCAATAGCCTTCGTTTTCTGAGCCACCAAATCAAAGATCTAAAATAAGGAGATTTGGAGGCTGGAATTTAATCTTGGCATGTTTTGCATATTTTTTTGCAAAAATGTCTCAAAACCTTTTTAAGGGGAGAAGAAACAACTTAGAGTGTCATAGCATTTTAGACGTAGGCTGAGAAAATTGTTCAAGTTGGGAAAAATGCTGCATAAACACCCTTCTTCTGTATCATGCTGACTGCCTGACATATTAGATACGTCAGTAAAAGGTAAAAGCTTTCAGTATCTGTCATCTGAATTTACCTCAGGATTTCAGTTTTCAACTTTATTTAGTTCCTGTAGCACCCAAAAAGAACAGGAGGGGAATAGTCCTGGGATTGTGGACAACCAGTGTCAAGCCCGTGCTGTAAAATCATGGCCTCACAGTACAAGACTCGCCTTGCATTTGTTGCAGTGCAGGTACTAGATTCATGTGCATGTGCATAAAGTGTTTTGATGAGGACAGCTCTTCAGGATCCCTTATTTAAGCACCAGTTTCATAGCCAAGGTGATGACTTCAGTGAGTCCTGTCAGCCTCAGGTACAGATTATTCGTGGGCACTCTTTGGCGAATGGCTGGATGCGCAGAAAACTGATGGTTAGGTTGGAAAATATTGTCTTGTGTTAAAGGTGGAAGCACTCCTCGTTCATGTTTGTCCTCTTGTTTGAAATAGTTTTCTCTCAAGGATCAATTTCTTCCCATGTAGTGATTTCAGACAGTTACTTTGATAATGATTTACCAGCTGTATGTACGCAAAAGAGGTACTTGGCAGCTACATGAAAAATAGAAAATATATGTTTTCTATTATTTGTAACAAATATCATGGCAATTGTCATATAAATAAATGTTTAAAAATAGCATGAGACTCAACCTTATGCCTTCCAAGCTGGCAGTTAGATGCCTAAATACCCTTACAAATCTGGAACACTCCAGTGCTACAGCTGGCCCAACTTTCCAAGTAACCCTTTCTTTATTTTCAAGGGGGAAAACCCCCCCAAAATACCTCAGCTGAGCCCTTTAAGAAAGGAAGAAGAAATAGGTTGTCCTTTATGTAGGCACTCATTGTTTTACTGGAATATTTACATATATACCTTTATGTTTGCAGATTTTTACATTTACTTTTTGCATTCCTGCACAGCTCTGTCAATTGTCATGATTTTACAAGATGAAATGAAAAGCAAAAAAGATAAGGATAAAGCAAACATTACAAAATCCCTTAGCTTGAACACTGATACAACTGATATGTATTATTTTAATCTAGTACTTCTTGGGCAATATTTACTTAATATTTAGTAATATTAATTTAATATTTAATATTTGGTTCCACTTAATCAGGTAAGGTCTCAAAAGAAAAAGTGTATGCTGACTAGTCACTTTCTAGCTCTGAGCATCAACCAGGTTATCCTAAATCTTCCAGTTTTTCTGCAATTTGCTCTTAGAAACAACTCCATGTTAAGTTCCCAAGACATTAAAGGGATGGACCTCACTATTTAGGGGACCTTGTGGCAAGGGAGAGGCCCTGCCAGGAAAGAAAAGTTCGAGTCTGCATGGCAGGTCCAGCTTTCAATTCTGTTGAACGAAAGTCTGAGGAAGAAGAGTGTCTTAGTGTAAATGGAGATATCAAAATTGACAAGAAAAACTCACAACAAAGTCATCCAATGCAATCAAAGTAGCACCAATAATTCAAGAACAGAATCCCTTACTGGTAGCTGGACAGGAAGATAATATCTTCACTGTCTTCCCTGTTTTCCTCTCCCCTGTCATCTTGCCCCACAGTGTCATTCCTGTACTACTTTGTCTCCTTTCTTCAGTCTTCATTCTTGAATGCCCATCATGATGCTTCCCTAGAGTCTTTTCCTCATCCTAGGCTACTAATCTGTGGGCTGATAAACCCAGGAGATGAACCTTTTTTTGTGCTGTTGCATTAAGTTCCTTTTTTTGTGTGTTCTTGCTCCATCTGTTCTCCCATTCTTACTGATCTGCTCTGGAACACACCGGGCAGAGGACAGTAAAGAAGCACAGAAAGAGAGGGGAAGTGTAAGTGAAGTTATTACCCAATGCAGAAAGCTCAAGTTACAGCATCCTTAGATGGAAAAACTATCAGAAGTAAGGTTTTAGAAGAAGAAATGTCTTCCCTGCTGATGGCACCATAAGGGATAGCTGCAGGGCAGAATTTTAAAAACAGAGGTTGTCTTGAACTCTCTCCAGCCTTGCATGGTGCTCAGCATGATAGATCGGGGGGAAAATTGTAGTGGGTCAGACACACACAAAGACATCACACTGCAGCAGAGATGCAATAGCACCCCTGATTTTTTTCATGGCTCTGGGTGGCAAGAACTAGGATACCGCATTCAATATGACTACAAGAAAGTTTTGGAAAGAGAGAGTTCAGAAAAGAGCAACAAAGTAATTAAGGGACTGGGGGATTTACCTATGAGGAAGATTAAAAGAACTAAATAAATATGTAGAGTTTGACTAAGTGATAACTAAAGAGAGGCATTCTAACCATCTACAAATATTTGACTGACATACGCACTAGGGAAGGAAAGGAATTACTTAACAGGAAACAAGCAGGTATATGGGGGAGTAATGGGATGAAATTAAGAAATGGAAATTGAGGCAGAATTTAAGGCAAATCCTCCTGACAATGAGTTCTAATAGTGTGAGGAAAACATACCAGCATATACACAGTAGGGAACAGTCCTGCATTGATAAGAAGAGGGACTTGAATGACTTACTGGGCCTTTCCAATCTCAAATATTTATGATTCTATAATTAAGTATTATTAAATTTAATGACATGGAATTTTTTTTTTCTGCAAATTCTAACTGTTCCCTTAGGTCATAAGTGTGGAATTATTTCATAACTAAAGGTCTTACATTTTGACTCAGGAATTCTCTTAAAATTAACTAGATTGGTGTCTTTTAAAAAAAAAAACAACAAACCCCTCCCCCCCAAAAAACCCCTCAAACCCTACTTACATTGAATTTCTTGCAATGCAGTTTCTCTTGTTTTCAAATAGCAGCTATCTCACCCTACTAACAATTCATAATTCCCTCTTTATGCAAGACAAGCCTGCACACTTGAAGTTTCATGGCTCAATGCCTGAACCTGGTCAGCCTCAGGTTGAATGCCTGCTGTGTGCAAGGCAACTGCTGTTTCAAAGCCCAGAGGATCACAGAGACTCTTGATACTCCAAGGATGAACTGAATGCAACCAAAGGAAGAAAAAAAAGAAAAAGTTACATGGTATTTTCAACTAAGAGCTGATTACAGAGCTTTGAACCCAGATCATGGCCATATGAAAAGCTTGATGTCACCACTTACCCCTGTGTCACAGCACCATTCAGCAAATGAAAACAGGTGTTTATGTGGTAGTTGCCTGAGCTCCCAGCCAGTATCACAGCTGGTGGATAGCAAGTTTCCTCTATTTTACATTGGCAAATTATTTCATTTTGGTGCATATGCTTGCTTATGCCAACATATACTCCAAATTGTCCCCTGAAATAGGTGCAAATCTAGGGCGTGATCAGAAGGTTGTGGTATCATTGTGAGCAGTCATTCTGGGGATCTAAGTAGTTCTGATCTGTCTCAGGTAGCGTATGCTGCATGAAAGAGTTGTAGAAGACAGTGTTTTAGCTTTTGCTGACATTTTACTATTTGATGTGTTAGATGCACAGGCCCTCAAGAGAGTTCATACAGTCTAATTCTTTGTGAATTATTATCTAAATATATCTTTTGTCCAGGTAACAGAACTGCTCACCTCCTACTGTGGAAAGCAATCACTGATGCATAATGCTTTTGTGATGCTTTCTTTTGGTTTCCCCCTATAGTGCAACTGCAAACTGGGTACACTCTATCATGAGCATCTGACATTCATACTCCTTTCATCCTCGACTGCTTCCTTACAGCTCCTTTTTATTATATGTCCTGGACTTCAGCCTCAGCCAAGGCAGTAAATGACAGCAGTTTCACCTGGCATTAAGATGTGGTGACAGCAATGCCTGCAAACATGCTGGTGTAGCACAGCTACCATGGGCTTCCTCATGAAAGGATGAAATGCATCTCTCTCCAGCCCCAACAATCATGTAGTCTTCTCTTAGTTACCTGCCACAGGAGCGTGTCTGCTCTGGGAGCCTTGTGCACTTGTCTGCCAGCAGGCATGATAGCTGTTCTGCTGAGGAGACAGAGAATGTGAGAGGCTGGTTATTACTTACTGGAGTAAGTAAATCCTCAGCAAAAGATCCTGGGAGCCAGCATTACAATATTCTGGACACTAATTACCAGAAATTTATTTGCCAAATCTTTGCACTTTTAAGATAGCACCATAGCAATCAACCTGAAGTAAGATAATTACACAAAACTCTTGCTCCTTCTCCCCCAGTAACTCTGCAGCCCTGTCTATCATTTGCTGAACTGTTAAGATGGGGATGGCTGAGACAAAAACTCAGTATGTTGTGTGCATTTAACAGGATGTGGGCTTTGGTGCAGCTTGCTCACCAGGAAAGAGCCACCAGAGCCCAGGCTGCTCATGAGGATACTTTACTATTAGACTGAGTGCAGCCAGAAGTAGTGAAAAGGCTGTAAGCAAAGGAAGGGAAGAAAGAATGAAAACATTTGCCCCCTTCTCCAAAGCAAGAACAGGCAAAATCTTGCTCTTTTTTTGAAACACACAGATTTTGAATCCAGTCTGGACAGCCATGATGAATACCTTGAAGGATCTAGGTATTTGGGGTGCAAGAATTGGATTGCTACTTGTCAGAGCTTGTGTAATATTCTGTCCAAAGCAGCAAGCAACTCAGTAATAACTTGCTACTGACAGGTCTTCATTAAGCTGCAGCAAGCTTCAGCCATTAGTTTATTACATAGTCATGTCTTTGCCTCCAGAGCTTCTATTAAAACTGCTTCTGAGACTCTTTACATGTTGCAGTTTTGGTCTTAAATCAAGAAGAGGAATTATCTTTCCATATCTGGCAACCTCCAGATTTTGATTTTTGAGGAACCTTTATTAGGTTATATACAGCTTTCCCATTCTGGAAAGTCTTAGAGTACAATTAGAGTGAACATCAATTAAACTTACATATTACTGAATAATGGGGAGAAAAGATCCTATGTTTTTAGATTAAAAATCTAAAGCCAAGATTTGCAGCATCAGAACCATCTTCAGGAAATGTATGGAATTTTAGTTTTGTGTGCATTTTTACATTCAATAGCTGAGTATTTTTCTTCCCTAATAGTTTTCAGTCTTGCAAAATGCTTTCCCCTAGGTAGTCTGCATTTTTTACCTTCTTAATTTTAAGCCATAGTTTCTTCTTACATGACCACCCACTGGGAAAACAAAATTCCCAACACACATATATTTTATCATTCTGCTTGTCACAGAAAATAAAGAGGAAAAAAGTTACAGACCAGCTCCCTTGCATTTTCTGGAGGCTGTTTGCTAATTTTTTCCATCAGATTTTTCTGTACTTCTCTGTGGTGACTATTGTTGCTTGTCTCTTCAGTTTCTTGACTATTTTCATAGCAACCATCATAGACAGTATTCTGAAGGGAAAAAAATCAAACACAAAAAAGCCACAAATATGAAATGAAGAGGCTTCTTTCTCAGGCTTCTGAACTGTTAGTCAGGCACTCTGCATAGTTACCAGACAGTACTAGAAGTAATTTATGTATTTACTTTCACACAGAGTTTTTGTTGAGTAGAGAAAAAAATACGTACTTCTGGAGATACATAAAGCAAAATAGCAGTTTACTTATGTATAGGAAGCAAATTACTTTTGGGTAGAATAAGAATGTTACAGTCCAGAATTGGTGTAGTTTTCATGTTATATTAAAAAATAATATGGAATGTTTCCTCGCTGCATTTTTTTAAATGAAAATGAGAACTAATTTTGCATCACTGGGTTACTTGGATTCAGGACATTTGCACACTCTAAGACTCCTGGCAGACTCCTGGCTTGCTTCTGTGAAGATAATTTCACTGTGACAGCTGTGAGATAGCATCTATAGATTGCTCTGCAAAATGTAACTTTCCATTAGGAGCTGGGGTGACTATTCTCTAGCAATCAGAACTCTTTGATAAACATTTATTTGTGTCTTCTTCGCCTCGACAAGACTCTGCTACAGTGCTTGGAACATCTGCCAGCCCAGATCTAGTTGTATTTCTTGTAGCTACTAGAAATCTATATAGTGACAGTTGCTAGTGGTGATAACAGTGGTCAGACAAGCAATGCCATTTTTAAAAGTGTCCTGTTTACTATATCCCATCTCACAGTGAAGATCTTGTCTCCTTACCACTCAGGCATAGCTGGGAAGGGGCTGGTCAAGGACAAAGGGACACCCTGCAATTGTAGTGAGAGCTGTGCTTTTGATATCTCTTGTGTCTGTCAGAGCAGTGCTTGTCCACCATGGAATGTCTGATCTCTGTGACCTAATGGTGGCAGTGGGCTGAAATTTCACCTTTTGTCCTCTGCATTAACCCCTCTCCTGTCAGGGGGAACTGGTTTTTTATCATTTTCGTTGGTTTCCTCTCAACTAGCAGCTCATCTTGGGAGGGGGAAGTTCTGGACTAAAGATTTGCAGCAACTTCAGGTTCATACAGCATCACTGGGGTAATGCACAGTCACTGGAAGAGAAAACTTCTATGTACTACTTCTAATGAAATCCTCATTTGACACAACCAGATGTGCTTTTGTTATAACCAGCTGAATTCTTCTTTCTACAAGAAAGGAGGCTTCTCCTTTCACTAAGCCAACAGTCTGGTGTTTCGTATGTCTTCCTTGTTAATCTCCATGTTTGCCATGACAGCAATGCTTTTTTTGTTGTTTTGTTTGTTTGTTTGTTTGTTCGTTTTGTTTTTCTTTTTAAATTTACATCACATATGGTTGTTGCCTTTAAAACTTCATAATTTCTATTTTCCCCCTGCTGCTGTTTTTTGTAGAGCAGCTAATTTTCATTACAAGGACGGGATACAGGGCAGCCCACTAGTTAACACAAGAGGCAGCCATATGACAAAGACTGGGAAAGGGCTTGGGCTTTCTGTTCTGATAATCGCAAGTGCCAGTAACAGGACAGGACGAGAGACTCAAACACAAATAAATTAATTAGCCAGGACATTATTTATGCACTGGGAATTCCTAGTGTATGTGGTGTCTGCTTTAATAACCCATGGACAAATCACCTTAGGGAGAGGAGCAGCAGAGAAAGACAAATGTAAGTTCCCATCTAAAGGGAAGAAGATAAGAAACAGCTTGAAAATCTGCAGGGAAAGACCTTGTATGTGCACAAAGAGCAGAACAATCCATGTGGACACCTGCCCCTCACAACAGCTCTTCTTGCTCCTGGCTAGACATGTTGCAGAGTGATCTGTGCTTAATATGGATTGTAGCATGGGGGAGTCTGAGCACTCTGAGCTTGCTTTTCCCAGTGCAGCGAAACAGAGGTGAACATGGAGCTTTCAGGAGAGAGGACAGCTTTCCACTTGGGACAAAGGAAATTAGGAATCTCATCCTTGCTCATGTATCCTTGCTGAAAACAATTTGGTTTTCATGCACAATAGGAAAGTGAATGAAAATAAATCTGGGGTAAGGAGCCTGTTCCCCTTACAACCTAGATTGTTTGGACCAGTTTCTTAACCATTAAGGGGGAAAATGCCTTGTCAGGGGAGCCCAAATTCTTATTTCTGGCCCATAGTGCCTGTTTTTATCAAGCAGTTTGGTTGGCTACTTGAAAAAAGAAAAATAAAGGAAAAGATAAAGTGTTTGATAAACTCTTTGTTTTCTTTGCTGTAAGTCTGTAACATGATGGACTATAAGAGTCTGACCTTTAACCCTTGCTTAAAAAAAAAAAAGGTATCCATTAAATATTTGACTTTTATGGGATCCCTATCTACAAACTACCTCCTCCTTCTGTATTGCTCAGTCACTCCAGTGTTCAGTACTATTCAGACCTATTCAGAATAGCTCTCTGAACATTCAGAAACGTTCTCTGCCTTGAGTCTTTCTTGGGAGGTTAAATTTACCTGCTATTTTGTAAAGAAATAAAAATGCTTTTTTTCACATATTTTTTTTCCTCTCTAGTTGGCCAGTGAGCATGTAGGAGCTAGGTGTTTATTTGTATGATGTAATTTGTTACCTTTGTTGCTGCAATAGTGACAGTCCAGGATGCTATGAAACTGTGATATTTAAGACAGAAAAGAGTGATGGTATTGAAATTCACAGTACTTTAAAGCACCTGAGGTTTTAAAAAAGAAAAGAAAGAAAAAAAAAGATAAACTTTCCACAGTGTTTTTTTAAAACCAAACATAACCACGTAATTTCTGTTACATGGTAATTACTTCTCTGTTTGAGCTGTTCAATATTTTCTCCCATTGTAATTTCACATACTGGATAATGAGTATCCTCTGCACAGAAACAACAGTAATGGCTGTGCAGCAGCAGAATGGTTTCTTGATGGTCCTACAGTAAAGCATTGTCTCAGTTCTTCTCAGTGCATGACTCAAATGCAGGTGTGCAGAGGAGTAAAACAGAAAGGCCAGAATTTTAAGTAAAAAAACAAAGAAAGATACTTTGTTGAACAGTCCAGCAGAGCAAAGAAAAGCCATACAGTATAAAATTGGTATGGACGTGAACATCGGTTCACGAACTGATATGAACATGAGCATGAAATTGGTGCTTTCAAACAATCCCCTGCAGATGACCCTTAGAATACAGCCATTGACTCCATATGGAGGTAAGTCTGCCTCTCTTTGTTTCTGAAGGATCAGACACAAACTTGAAATAATAAATCTGTGTAGAGTATTATTGCCTGAAATACCTGTTTTTAAAAACTATCTAATGATACAGTGCAAGAATTTCACAGTTGCATCCAAATGCCATTTCAGTTCTATAGAAACAGGGTATGATGTGCTAGGAAACAAATATGCAGTTTCCCTTCTAATATAAATCAAGAGAGGATTCTGTCATGGAGTTTTTAAACTATGTAGGGAATGCCTAGATATTAAGTTAATGGGGATATTTTTAAAGCATTTGTTAAGCTATCCCTTGTATCAGAATTTAAATTATCTCACCAAACTCTGAACTAAAATCTTCTACACATATTCTTTGAAATCATTGTAAGTTTTAATTTGAAATAGGTTTGATGATGGATGAGGAATTTAAATTTATATACTGTGCCATTGCTTATCTGGGTTACAGAATTTGTAAAAGTGTATCCGTGGTAAATATTGCCAACACAAGGTAAAACCTAATGCTTCAACAGGGCATGAACTTACTGTGATGATAGAAAAATGGATGCCAAGGTATGCTTAGGGAAAGAAAAAGTTTCCATATCTTTCGAGTGATAAAATTTGCATTTACAGATCTGAATGGATGCTTCATTCCTTTGACAAAGATGCCTTTCACTTAGGTTGTTGTCATATTATTCTGTATTTTAAATAGGGACAAATACCTTTCCTCATGGAGACAACCTGTCTGCTAAAAAATAGCAGGGAAAATAGAATGTTCCTAAACAACATTATTGGTAGGTAAAAAACTTCTCTTACAGCCAGTTTTCTAAAATATACAACTCCAGTTACAATCAGGCAACAGCCTAGAACAATAATTACAGCTGATCTCAGCCAAACTTGAGAAATAATTTCCTGCATATAGCCAAGAGGAAATAAAAATTCCTCAAATCATACTAGCCAAAAAACGGTGTAAAGCAAGTCTCCTATGTTGTAGAATCCAAAAAGTAATACTTAAATGCAACTCCACCATCCTATTTCTAGGAAAGAATGATTTCTAGAATTCATTAGAACATTATGAATTTCACTCTATTGAAAATCAGTTTGAATTTAAACTGCAAACTAATTCTCAATACAAAGATAAAACCTAAAGAGGAAAAATAAATCTTACAGAACCTTCCTAGAATTAATATTGGATTCTCCAAGTTCAAATTACAATAATACCATCATCAAGAGGGTCCTCAATTAACCTCATATGACATTCCAAGCAGAATATTTTAAGGGTTGTGAAGCATGCAAATAGAAACTTCAATTAGAGGCTGACTTCATGCATTGGACAGCTTGTGAGAATAATGTGAAAAATTATGTAACCAACCCAGTGCTCAGTAAACACCCACAGATGATGGAGAGGAGACTGACAAAATTGAGGATCAGCATCCTAATTCCTTTCTCAGGTAGAGCCTAGAAAGATTAAGAAGTTGTTTACACAGGGGACCAGGGGCTCCATTCACATTCATTCCAAGCTTGGTTTCTGCACGTTCAGATGACCTGCATTCACGCAGCACAAATCTTATTACGCATTAACTGCTGAGATAAAATGTATTCTGTGCTGCTTTTGAAACTGTGGTAGATTCAGAGTGCATTAACTGAAAGCACGCTGATATTCCTTGGGGGCAGCTGCACCACGTGCTCTCCTGGAGCCAAACACTCCTGCAGGGGCCAGCCCTGCTTTCCCGCCTTTGGCTCTCACCATTAGGTGTTGCTGCAGCTGGGAGAGCCCTTGGCTGGTGGCAAACACAACCTGGAGGTCACAGTGGTGTACACCATAATTTATATGACTGTGATTTGGCATAAGAGCATCACCTGCCAGGAGTGGCACAGAGATCCTAGAAGGGAAAAGATGAAGGTTCAGGCTGCTGTGTGATGAAATGTGGCTACAAGGCTACAAGGTTATGTCTTCAGGTGGCTGATTTGCCGATGGGTCAGTGATGGGTTTTTCTGGACTGAAGTGAGAGGCCAGCATGAGTCTTTTTACACCACTGGTATAACACCTGTCAGGACTTTGCATAGGCAGCTTGTTAGTACCAAGAAAGGGATCTGGGCTCGTGACTTCTTTTTAACTTTACTTTTCTACCTTTTAACTTTCTTTTTTCTTCCATTAGATGTAACCAATATCATATATTTTGATACACCTCCAGGACCTGTTTTTCCATGTGTCTGCCAGAGACTGAATTCTTAACCTTTCCTCATGTGCTGAATGCAGTGGCTGTGGCAGAGAACACACTGTTTAGACTCACTGCTTGTTGTGTACATTTAAAATTCCCTGCTCCCACCCTGTCAAACAGGTATTTGTATGTATTTGCATGTATTTGCACAAACCCTATTTTATTTCCTCCATGCTGATAGCCTTTTCCCCTAAATGTTCAGAAGGGTATTTTCCACGTCAAACGCCACAAATACTGGTTAAAAAAAATTGTGAGAATGTCATAGTTCATTAGAGCTGCACCTCAGCTATCCATTCTCAACTGCTCTGTTCCCCTTTTCCTTCTGTCATCTGACATAGTTTTCTCCTTCCACTCTTGTTAGGCTTTTCCTGGCAGCAAAGCTCCTCTTACCATAGCACTCTCAAAATGGTGACTGCCAGATCCTGCCTTTTCACATGGAAAAAAAATAAAATATATAAACACTCTCTCCCTACCCTCCAAAAAAACTATTAATGGAAATGTCCTTACTGGGCATAGTGAAAACTAAGAATAGTGTTAAGCTATATATCCTAATTAGCAGAGTACAGTAATGCTCTCATTTTAATCAATGGGGTTTGAAGTTCCAGCTTTCGTGGTATGTAATGAAGTGCATTTCAGAATGCCATATCATAGAACTCTGTAGCATATTTTACAGGCATTTTCTTCCCCAATTACAAAGGGCAGAATTTCTGCAGCAGAAACATATTTTTGAGGCTTTTTCCCAGGATAAAACTTAGCAGTGCAGCTGTAAATCGGCTCTGCATAAGAAATGCATAGACTTAGGGAGCAGTGAGGCAGGAGGCTCTGGGCACTGTTAACCCCTGATGTTCTGGACTATTGTTGCTGCCCTTTTGTTTACTTTGTGCCTGTTCTCAAGAAGTGTCACAGGAACTGTCTGGTACAGCAAATCCAAGGTGGGAAGTAGCAGGAAAAGAATTTATGGCAACATGAGGCATTAAAGGCTTCAAGTTTTTTCTGGTTTTCTGAATAAATAATTTTGAACTGTTGCACCATTGTGGCCCTTGTGATATTTTCTTACCTTCACCAAGACTGGTTTTCTTTGAAAAGGAGGCTTATACAAGAAAGTTTTCTGTATACCTGTGTGTCTGTCTTTCCTCCTTCCCTTTCCATAATCTTCAAACTCACGGTAGAATTTCAGGCACATTTGGCAAAGACTGTCAGGTTTCAAAGGAGACACCTTACTGGGCATACGGGGCACATGGACACAGAGGGAAAGGAGGAACACAGGATGTGAGGGATCTAGGGATATTCCCCTGGTGTGGTATTTATGGGAGGGGTAATTTTAGGAGGAAGTGTGGGGTTATTGGAGGTGTGGGGTGTGGCAGGTGAAGGGATCTAACTTCGTTTCTACCCATGAATATGAAACAGTATGTTGGTTGCAACATGTGTAATTTTTGCACAGTTTCTTGAAGCAGTAGTTAAATAGTTATATCTTCTTACTTGTATTTTGTAAAAATAAAGATTTCCTTTATTCATCTGAGATATGTTTTTTATGAGGCTCATAATACTAGCTACATAAAAGAAAAGTACATTTCTCCTACTTAAGATTATTTCACGGTTCAATAGGCTAAGTTTTAAATAAAATGGAATTACAGTGGGAACATAACCACACCACACACAACAAAAGCAGTATTCTTCCACTGAAAAAAGTCTTTGTTCAATACCCCTGCAACATTTACATAACAGTCTATGTACTCCTTAAGAAATAGTCTGCTAAATGTTCATGAAGTACAGAAGAAAATACTACACACACCCACACCCACACCCACCCCTCCAAAAAAAAAAAAAGAAAAGGAGAAGGCAATCATATAGCCCCTAAACTCTCAATTTTTATCATCACTGTTTATCCTCCATAGACCATAGTCCATAAACCACAACAGTCTTCTCTGATTAAGTGATTAAGTGTCTCAGGAAAATGTGATTTTGGGGAAGGAGTTTCTCTTCATTTCTCTGCTTTCTTAGCTGTTCAAATCATAGCAATTATGTGAGAAGAGCAGGTACTGCCCAGCAGCTGGTAGCCTACTTGCAGTACAATGTCATACTACCCTCAGTTTCCAAAATCTTCTATCATCCTCCAGTAGCTTAGGTGATAGTTAAATTGCTCTTTCTTGTGATTTTTATTATTTAGTAAAAGGCAGGATAGAGTTCGCAGAGTGTCCTAGGATAAAAAATCTGTCATCTCTATTAATATGATCAAGGTAGTAGGAACACTGTTATCTGTTTCACTAAAGAAAATAGGTCTGGCTTACTGGCAAGCTGTGCATCTTGTTCTTTTGCTAATCATCCTACAGTGATATTGATAAAGTTGCCATAATAATGTACAAAGCCAAAAGTCTCACTGAAGCTGGTCTGGCTCCAGGCAGCAGGATATTGAATACATGCCCTCCTTCAAGCCTCACATGCATTGGTAGAGACCAGCAATGCAATCAATACTGGGAGCTTTTAATTCAAAGCAGCTTGCAAAGTACCAAATTGTCAAATGGACAGATCTAGGAAGGGATATGTGTGAGTCTTGCCCCAGAATTGCAGTTGCAGAGAGAGAGGTAAAATTCACAGCACACCAAAAGAAAAAAAAATCACAGAAAAAAAATGGAACTGAGTGGGTAGGGAGGTGGAAGCAAGCTCAGATATAGTGCAGTACTGAATATATAACTGCTAAAAGGGTCATGCTTTTGTGCAAAAGAAGCAGGACACATAGGCAGGTCTAAGAGGAGCTATTTCTGCTGATATGCTAAGCCAATTGTCCCTTTTAGGGCATCATTCCCTTGCTCTTCCATATAGCCATTTGCACAGTGACTCTTTTCCCATATTCTGTACTTGTAATTGTTTGTTGTTTGATATCATCAGTTACTCACCTGAAACAATAATAAATTAAATATATGGATAAAAAGGCAGACTCTTAAATCTGCCAATTTAAATTAGATTGATAGGAAACTAAAGCTGAAATAGATGAAAAACAAGCTCTGCCCAAGAGATTGCCTGTACATACTAGAGAAAGGAGAGCCAACTCTCTTCCCCAAATAAGGAATCAGCTCTTATGCAGTGGCCAATATCACAAAATTTCTTTTCTTATGTCTACTTCTTAGAAAGATCCTCACTACATCCCATCAGGCACAGATGTAATCAGAGAAGTTTTAATCTTTTCTTGTAAGTCAGTCCCCTCAGCAATCACTAGCATTTCATTTCTTTGAATTCCCTTCCAACTGCTCTAAAACATTCTGGTGAGAGGTTGTCCAGCCTAATATGCTGTCTTCTAAGGGCCAGCTCCCTTCTGCATCAGTGGGACCCAAGGGCACTTAGTAGGAAACACTGAGCATCTTGCAGGATCAAACCAAGATTTTCCATTTCACCATTCTTGAACACAATGGGATTCCTGTTCCTTCCTCAATAAAAGTATGATGGCTCTTCATATGCAGACTAGAAAAATAAAACTAAAATAAAATAAAACAATGGTAGTTTTACTATGATGCTGCATTGCAGATTCAGATCTAATTTTCTGCCAATATTATCCACTCAGTCTTTTTCAACATTGCTGTTTTCCAGATTTTTCTTCCCACTGAATCTGTATGTTTGATTAATGTTTTCCCAGATGCCTGAACCTGAGGAAAAAAGGCACTTTCAGTCTCATTTTGTTAAGTGCTAGGATTCTCTTTGATGATCCATAACTAATTTTACTGTACTTGTCACAAAGCAGATGTATGGCAACAGTCCCCTAAGCATGCTGCATTCAATCATTGCAAACTCCAGGCTTCTCCTTTCTGTTTCCCCACTTTTTTGTGTTTACTTTTTCATTAGTAATTAACCTTCAAAGTTTAGCATATTCTCTTTTACTGATTTATTGAACACATTTGACTCATGAGTTATACAGTTGATCCAATCTCATTTTATCCCTGTCTTTTTAGTTTCATCTCTCTGTAGAATGCCAGAGTAGGATCCAGTTTCAGAAATACAATTCTTTATTTTGGTTATTTTGTTTCAATCACTTAGTGCATTAACTCTCCCTATTTCTAATTTACCTGAAAGATTTTTGCATTCAAAGGATGGAGAGTCTTTAAAGATTAAAAAGAACTATTAACATGAAAGACCGTAAGTAATTCCACTTAGAGAAGGTGTACTCTTGTTATCTCTAACTCAGCATCCATAATTTGCAATAGCTTCAAAGCTCATCTTTGTTTCAGCCCTCTCTCCTGGAAAGGTAGAAATCACCTCTGAAGTGTCCCTTATTTCTGATAAGCTTTTGCCACTACAAAAACAGAGATGGCTGATGCTATTGAATCTGACAACAGGAGAAATTCATGCAACCATCTAAAAAGAAACTACCCCTTTGTAACTGTGCAGAAAACATGACTATTTAGACTCACGGGGTGCTGAGGCTGGAAGGCATCTCTAGAAATTGTCAAGTATAACCCTCTACTCAAAGCAGTGTCACCTACAGATGTGTTGCTGGGGGCCATGCCCAGTTGGGGTTTTAATATCTCCATGATGAAGACTTAACAGAGTCTCTGGGCGACCTGTGACAGAGTTTAATCACTCTCACAGAGGGGGAAAAAAGAAAAAAAAAAGAAAAGGTTTTTTTCTTTTTATTTTGTTTTAAAAGAATTTTTTTACATTTCAATTTGTGCCCATTTACTACTTTTGAAAGTCACATCTCATTACACTCACAAAACAAATTTCTTGCCAAGGTATTTTCTGCAGGAAAAATAAATCAGCTACAAAAAGTGCAGCTATTTTTCTGCAGAAGCTGTCAAAGTACAACTGTAACACCAACCTAGGTATTTGTGTTACTGGACATGTGGAAGTCTTTATGAAACAAAAGTATCTTATTCATGTTATGGATATGAAAAATATGCTGGCTATATAGGGAAATAAAGGAATTATTTGCCAGTGAATTTTGGAATACAAGCCATAAAATAATTTAAATCATAGTAATATTGGTAGGTATTAAGCAAGAAATAACAGTACTGCAGTATTGGTTTTGTCCAGAATTTACTTGTTTGGTTTTTGCTGTTAGATTCCATTTCAATGTGTGTGAGAGGTGTGGATGTGCATGAGTGTGGTTACATGCATAGTGTGTCTCTGAAGAAGAAAATATTAAGTGCAAACTTAGAAAAATTTTGTGTGTGAATCTCAAAACTGAACGTGGGACAATCCAGGAGGAGTCTATGGAATCGTGTTTGAACAGGAGCATCATGAGGACAATCAAAATATTAAACAATTTAAATTTAAAATTTGCATTTAAAAAATTGCAAAACTAAAACTTTATATCCTTCCATGCTGCTGTTTCTGTCCCTTCCTCAGAAAGTCTTTAGTGCCCAGCTGACCACTTACATGTTTGTATTCAAGGGGGTTCTCCTTCCTTTAAGGAAGATGAAATACAGAATACTGACTATCTATCTAACAGAATTGTACCTGAATTCTTATCAAGGGTCATTCTGCTAAACTGCAGTCAGTGGATTGCATTGGGCATATCTTTTGCAATAAATGCAGAGCTCATACCTTCTCAGGACTGGGTGAAGCTGGTTTTTATGTTTAAGGTCTACATGAGCTAACAACTCACTGGCCTGTCTGAAACTGAATACTAAAGATACTCACTTTTGTTGTCAACAAAAATTTTCCATACTAGGACTTGCAAAGCTGTGCCTAACCTGGGCAGCACTGCAGACTTTCCAGCCCTTGGGTCTTACTAATCACAGCCCCATGTTTGGGTGATGTGACAGCCCCATCTTCTCCACAGCAATACTTCGTAGGACAGGAGTCAAGGAATACTGGCTGTGTTTCCCATCTGGATGACTGGGCAGGAGCTGGGCTTTGAAATATGCTTTCATAAATACCTGCTATTCAGCCCAGACATGGCAAATAGCACAAATGAGTCATTGGTGTAATGGGCAATTTAATTCTGGCAACTAAAGTTGGTGCTCTGACAGGGACCAAGGTATCATCTTCAGTTTGGGGGTTAGTCAGATGCAGGCTGAAATTTGTGTTCCAAAAAGGAAAGGCAAGCCCACAAAGATGCAAATGGAAGGTTAATAGTTGCTACCTTTTGCCAGAAAGCTACTTGAACTTTAGGCCTTGTAAATCACAGGTAAGTTCCTTGACTTGGCTATTTTTTTCTGAATTTATCCTTATTTCCACCCTGGTTAATATCCTTTAACCTTGCTGATATAAAATGTGATTCTTCATGATATTTCAGAAACCATGGTCCACAGCTGTGCTGTGAACCTTTTTGACAAAACAAACAAACAAAAACAAAACAAAAAACCTTGAGAGGACACAGTAGAAAGAGAAAGCATTACCACTATTTGCTAGGGGTTTTTTTTGGTGGTGGTGTTTTTTTGGTTTTGGTTTGGTTTCTTTTTTACAGTGGATTTGACAGTGGGTGGAAAGTGGTGACTCAGACATTGTCACAATGTTGAAACTCATCTGTCTGGAAGGGTGTTCTGCCATGTGCTGTGGGAGAAGGAGTTGGCATGAGGGAGGGAAGAGGAGGGAACGAGGTGCTGTTTCTTGGATTAGAGCTTTTGTAAGCTTCCAGAAGAGAGGAAATTCAGATGTTTAGCTGGCAGCAATTGGTGATGAGGGAAGAACCCTGGCTCAGTTCCCTGTTGGGCACAGGGAGCAGTTTCCCTCCATCTGTTAGGAGCTTCTGATTAGATGAGGTAGGTTAAATCTTTTCCCCCCCTGCTCTCCCTTCCCAATGGTGGTGAAATCACTTATTTGTGTTGCTGGGAGCAAAGGGAAGAGAAATGAAACCACAAAGCCAGTGCAGGGCTTTTTATGCTCTTTGCAGGCTGCAGGGGCTGGAAAGAGATGATTAGAGTGATTGAAGATTGATGGAAGTGATAAGATGGGAGAAAGGCTAAAGAAGGGAGCAAGGAATGATGCACTTACTTAACAGGATATCTTAAGTTTCTCTGTCAGGGTGCCTTGTTTGCAATCTGTTTAATACTTCCTCTTACCTTCTAAAGAATAACAGTGGCCTATTGTACATTCTATAAAATTATTTTGAGAAAGGACAAATTTATATCTGCAAGTGTGTGGATGGCTACAGAGAAAGAAGTGTTACTATACACATTCCATGTGCCAGTATGGCTTGTCTCAAGGCCATACTGAAGTAAAATCAACTGCATAGTGTTATAGTGATTTTTTCCACCTACAGGCTCTTCTTAGCTGCCATAGTGATTAAGCTGAAATTGTACAGGATTGGAAGTAGAGGCCAATACAAGCTCTTTAGGCAGCAACTCACTGACATCATACTCTGGCAGGTTTAAGAGCAATAAAACAGACACATGATGACAATAAATAAACAAACAAAATAAACAAACCCCATAATAATAATAACAGTAATAAAAATAATAATAAACAAATGCGCTGGGAAAAGCCTTCCAGAAAACCCCAAATATCTACAGGTACACAGACAAAATCTGAAAGAAAAGAGAAAAATAATAAAAAAAAATAATATTAATTCTGGAAGAGAGGAGGAACCTTTCTTCATTCCTCTTCTAGCCTTTTCTCTCTCTTCACCTTCTGTGGCTAATCTCCTTGGATTCCTTACCTCTCCTGCTATGATATTGATCCATCTCCTGTTAGGGCATTAACTTGCATAAGACACCAATACAACAGGATGCTCTATTTGTGTAGCAGTCCCCTGTGAATTCTTCAGTAGTTGTCTGGCCTGGCAGAATACAGTCAAAAATTAAAAAAAGACAACCGCAAGCATCCTCCAACCCAGGGCAGCATTCATTTGCTGGATGTTGCCTCACTGCCTCCCTCCCTTCTGCCAGCCCAGCAGTTTGCATTGCTGAGTCTCCCTGCTTTATCCTAGTGTTATCTCAGGAACAGAAATGACAGCAGCCTCTTTTCTGTGAGAGGGGAAATGAACTTTGTGATGTGGATTCTACATCAGCCACTAAGACAGCAGCTTTTCCATTGGGGGTTCACCAGAAATTAGGCTGAGATTACACAAGGCCCACTAGAGGTGGTTGCTTTTGCTAAATCCAAATTTGTAAGGTTATTACAGTCACAAGCTTTCTTAAATGGGCTTTTTTTTTCCTTCCTTAATAAGTGAAAAGAGGCCATAACACTGCTTTCATATAATCATAGAAAAATTTGGGCTGGAAAGGACCTTAAATATTATCTAGTTTCAAACCATGGGCAGGGACACCTTCCCCTAGACCAGGTTGCTCAGGGATCCATCCCACTGGCCTTGACACTTCTAGAAAATGCATCCCCAACTTCTCTGGGTAACCTGTTTCACCACCCTAATAATAAAGAATTACTTTCTAATATCTAATCTAAATCTACACTCGTTCAGTTTCAAACTTTATCCCTTTGCCTACCAATGGCCTGTTGGCACCTGCACGGCACCTGTAGGCCCCTGTAAAATACTGGAAGATCATTATAACTCCTCTCAAGGTTTTCAAAGTTAAGCACTCCTCTCCCCTTTAAGACTGGAAAGCCAAGATGGTCAAGAAAGCTCCCATGAAGCATTTTTTAAGCATGCTCATTTATAAACCAAACTAGCTAATTTGCATCTCAATTTGCATATATTCCACAGTACTTTATTCCATTGATTAGCTGTCTGTACATTTACATTTCCATCACTTCCACAAAACAGCAGTGATAGGTCACAGTGACCTTACAAATATCTTGTCAAAGCCTTTTGTGTCAAAACAGCACAACCTCAGAAATGCACTATCAAAACATCCCCATCACCCAATGTCAAAACAGCTTCATCACAGAGCCTAAGCACATTCACAACCAACAAATTAACATATCAAGGCTTTATTGCTTTAATATCCAAGTGAAAAACAAAAACCTAATGCATTCCCTGTGAAAAGAAAATTGTTCTTACTCCCATTTCCCACTGCTAATTAACAAAGTTCCTATCTACTGGGGTGTCTCATGAGTGATTTTTCTTTTTTTTTTTTTTTTTCCTGACAGTGTCAGTACAGTGACCAACATTTTCATTTAGCCAAACTTGCAAAAACTGCTGGAAGAGGCTTCTGGGAGCTTAATCTCTGTGATTGTCTAGTCAGTAACATTCCTGGCTAGATACAAGACTACTCAACAAAGTGAACAGCACAACAGAAAAATTTTATAAACAGAACCAATACACAGTTCTGGACCATCTCCTGTTGGATTTCAATTATCTCATTGTTCAATTTTCAGGATGAACCTAACTTAGTGCTTGGTTTCATTGCAAGTGACTAAACAAATTGGAGAGAAGCACAGGCTATACCTTTCTTTTTCTTTTTTTAATAATTTAAGGGAAGTAAGATAAATAACCCTCAGAGTCTCAGCGTTTCCCTTGCCCTCCTGCCCATCTGCATACCAGGCAAAAAAGGACCTAACTCTCCTGCATGACCACACAGTTTCACAGAAGTGAAACTGAATCCATGTGAATCCCACAATTTGAATTGCAAAGCCTCTCCATCTCTGCTTTGTGAGCAGGGTGTTTATAAGGGAGGTTTTCACATCCCATCACAGGGCAGTGTACTTGAGTGTAAACATGCATAACATCAGAATATAAAGGCAGCCAGGACAGCAGTGTTTAGTGTATTCTTGAGTAAGGACATGACCATCAACTGAAAATGCAATAATACAGTAAACCAGTCTGGAATATCAGCATTGCAAATATTCATGTTTGGGCAACACCCACAATTTCAGGCAACTACTTGCTTAATAGGTAAAACATTCAAATACAGAATAAATAAATATAAATCAGTTAGTTGTATTCTATTTTTTTTTCCAGGATATTAGCTAACAACCAAAGCAATTAAATTTACAAGCAAGAGGAAGGTCATAGGCAATCTGCTCTCAACTAACTGACCTTGTAGTAAAGATGTTGTGTCACACCCATTAGCACTGGGGCAGGATCTGTTGCATTTTGCTCTGCTTCCCACGAGTCATCTCTGTGGCAGCACGGGGTGATACCATGAATTCAGATTGATTATACCAAGGCAGAGCAAATCAGAAGCAGCAGCTGCAAGTTTTGTAGAAACAGACCTGACTAATGCATTACTGTTATCCCCAAGAAAAGTACATGGAGGCATCACCACATATCTTGATCTTGTATAAATGCTTTCTATTTAATTTTTCAGGTTTGGTTCATTCCAACAGTCATTCTTTTGGAATTTGTGATTTTGTTGCTTTTTTCATAATAGATGTGCAGCAGCTCCCAAGTAAGCTCTCACCTTAAAAATGGTGTCTCAGTATAGAGGAGATATTCCCTCTATTTTAAATGAGAAGACTGCTGCAGAATTCATGAAATTTTTGAACGTGACTGATGTGATGAGATAGACAAACAATTCAATGTGCTATAATTGAGGCCTATAGTTTATATTTAACTATGCTGTAATGGATTGTTACATTTATTCATCTTTTCTTTCATTTTCTAAACAGTGTATTACTGGCTTGCAATCTGTAGTCTGAGAACTAATCTCGGGATTTCAATGAGCAGCTTCACAGCAGTAAAGTCTCTTAATATTAGCTTTTCTTATTTTCTTTGGCTTCTCTAAATTCTTCACTGAAAACAAGGCAAGAAAATTCAGTTTAAAGTCAAGGGAGGAAGTTCCTTCAGATCTCTCTGGCAGAAACTTCTATTGCCTGAGAGCTGGAAAAGAAATAGGAGATGTTTTCATAGGTTGATGTGAGCTGTGGGAATCAGATGAAGTGACACGTGTGTGTGATAAAAATATATGGAGGAAGAAGAGCACCATGGGGCACTATACTTACAGAAGGGAATAGGAGAAAAAGAAGTGGTTGGGTGTAGAGTGAGAAGAGAGACATATGTAGAAAGGAATAAAAAGACCTCATGAAATTGAAAGTTGGGCCAATTTCTTCCTATATAGCTTTAACTCCACTCAATTTTTCGCTATCCAAAGAAAGAAGGGTGGCTGAGAGACCTGAACAGTCTTGGTAGGAAGGACAAGAGGAGGCCATAGGGCTGCTTTTGCAGAAGGACTTCCAGCAAAGGCAGCTGCAATGGTTGCTAATGGGGAAATGGGAAAAGCAGCTGATACTGTGGGATGTCCCAGAGAAGTACCAGAAGAAAGGCTGCCTCAGCTGGAAAAAACTTTATTAATTGATCCAAGGGAGCAAGAATATTAGGGACAGTAGAGGATGAAACCTACCTAAAACTTACCTGATCACCTAAATTCTCTGCAAATTTACAGTAGGAGTACCAGCCTCTGTGTCTGTGTCACTTGGGCCTAAGGTTTCAGCACTGTGGGAGTCTCTTTTCAGTAGCAACACCGGCTGAGCTCACAGTGATGGACCAGAATGAAGAATCAGTCCTTGTCATAAGAACCTCTCTTGGCTGCAAGGAACCTGGAAAACTGAGGAGATATTTCCAGCATTCTGGTATTTCATGGAACAAATTGCTTCTACCAGAATTCATTCCAAGCCGTTGAGGGGCTTTATACACAGGGCACCTGTGTGTTGCCCAGGGTGTATATTAAAGGTGGCATTAAACACTGTAGGATTTCCTTTCCAAGAAGAGGTTTGCTGTCTCTGTGGAGCTCGATAATCACCATGACCAGAAAGTGGGAAGTGACTCTCAGAATAAAGGAGCTTTCAAGGTCCAGCTTAGATATACTGGTGCAAATGACAATTGCTCCTTGATTTGATGATTAAATTGGTAACATAACTGAGAAACTTAGTGTCATCTCTTTGACCATGCTATGGGAAATAATTCCAGTTGAATACAAAGACTGCTACTTCAGATGACCAGATTTATGGTAGTAAAATACAGTCCTCTTGTTTAAGGGTGTGGGGGTCACATTTTACAGAGCATTATTGTGCAATGAGCTGTTTGCTAGTGCAACTCAGTGAAACTCAGTTTGAAGCAGCAGTACCATTACATCATTTCCCTATGGCTGTCCCGAACAGAGGGAACTGTGCCTGTGTGTGCTGCTCTTTGAGAGCCAGATTGTCCCAAAATACTGGAAATGGCAGAGGGGAGAAGGAATAAATTGTTTGGACTGAAGTAACAAGAAAAACAAAACAAAACAACAAACCACAAAGACTTAAATACAGAACATATTTCAGTAACATTCAGCCATCATAGCTTTTGTAGGCAATTTCTCTTCTAGTTCAATACTTTAGTTCAACATGCTTAAGTCTTCAGAGGCTGCACTGACAAGCAAAAAGTCTAATTACAATGTTTAGTTTGCTCTTTTTAGTATGCTCTGCAGGGCCTGTCATCATTTCACTGTGACAAGAAGTTGTTTTTTTTCTTCCTTGTAGCAAGTTTTTCACTATTCTTGTTAAAGTAATACTGCACCAGAGATTGCTTTGATTGTTTGGTTATGTTTAAATTGCCATTAATGCCATTTTCCTTTGAAACTTCTTCCTATGTGCTTACTTTTATACATCTGGTGGAGAAATATATTTACTTTTTTGTTTGTTTGCTATCACACCCAAGAGAATACATAAATCAAATGCTTTATCCCTAGGGCTTCACTTGTCTTGTCTTTATGCTGTATCAAAAATTTCAATAAAAAATGTTAAGTAATAATCCTACAAAGGCACGAAAGTGGATCGTGGCACAGTGATGAATTGCTGGGAGTTGGATATAAAAATAATCTTTTGGAAAAAGAGATGAGTTCTCATTATAGTTAATTTCTTTCTTCCTTATTTCATTTTCTAACTTCAAGTTTAAATAGATTCGTTATATAGAATCATATACTTGTGAAAAAAATCTCGTACAGGACAGCAGAGATGGATAAAACTTGCAAGGACTATAAAAGACCCATGACCCATCTAACATGTCCTCATTTTGAATCTGATTTCAGTTATTATTTCTTCTTATTGTTATAAAAGAGATAACTCGACAAACCTGGATGGTTGCGCTGGCAGTAGACAAAGATCGTCATAAGACAGATATCTTAGTAAAAGATCACCTAATTGTATAACTGTGCAGTTTGCACACCAGTGAGGTACTGAATTGCAGTGTGCAAAATGTTGTTCATGGAGAAAGGTGTGATAAAGAAGTGAAGGAAAAAAATAATCCTAAACTTGTAAAGATATAAAATGAGAGAGGTGGGAAATAAGAAGCACTGAAATAACTTTGCATTTCTTCTGTGAAATCAAAAGACCAAAAGCTTAATCGCATTGTCAGGCAGTAGCCAGTCTAATGCAACAGGGAAAAAGCAGAGAATGGAAAGTCTAACAATGGCACAGTGTCTTATAATTTTATTGATGCTTTCAATTCATCCAACTTTCACCTGACTGTTCTTTTGAGTGTCTCTCTCTCTCTCTCTCTTTTTTTTTTTTTTGAGTGTTTTATCTGTTTGTATGTGTGGCTTTATCTCATCTGGAGCATTTTTGCCTTGAAAAGTGACATGGCTTTTCTACTCTTCTGCTTCCTCCATCTGCTGCCTGTCCCCTGTCTGTACAGTCTCAAACCAATTCAATTCCCACTTTCACACAGCACTGTGGCAATGGCAGCACATGACTGAAGAATCACACAGTGGATATGACAATAGTGACACTACTGTTGTCATTTGGGATAACAGTAATAAGCCTTGCAGGGTTGCTACAGATAAAACAGGCTGTTTTCTGTGATATTAAACCCCCAGTGGATCACTTAGTTCCTCTTTGTCTCTTTGGTCAGAGATTAAGAATTGATACAAAGGCATTAAATCCAATACTGGAAATTATGGAATCAATGACTTCTTTTCAGTTCAGCCATGCCTTTGATCAAAACACTTATATTTGCCTCATTGTAGCTTATAAATGTAAAGCTTATTATAAGCCACCACATCTATTGCTTCACTGCCATGCTATACACTTTTAAAAAGTACTGAGGTATCCAATCCAAAAAAAGAGGTTTTGTATTAAAATAAGTTGTGATAAGTCAAAGCACTGAGTAATCAGCATCCATGGCCAAAAAGTTCTTGCAAGGTTTCACTCAGATACTTGTAATGAATTTTCACTGCTTTGGGTATACTTTTTTCTTCTCAATAGCAGATAGGTGATGTCTTTTTGTTTGTTTATCTGTTTTTAAACTACTAGGGATGGCTGCAGATAAGAGAACTCCCAAGTCCCCTCTGCAGTGCTTTGCATGTTTTTTTATGGATTTGCTGTTTTGGATGTTTGTGCTTGGAGCACTTGGTTGGTCATACAATGCAGTACGAATAAGAAGTGCCAAATTCTCAGAAACACTTGTGTGTGTGTTGTATATATTTTTAAATGGCTGAAATGTTGTTTTTATTCATTCAGCTTCAAAGATCCACCTACCATTCAATGGTTGCATTAATATAAGCACAGTTTTAAGCAGAAGAGTTCATTCCTTGTTTTGATGTAGGATCAGTCCTGCTGTTTCATCTAAACCTTATCCCCTATCAAGTAGTAAAGCTGACAGGATGACAAAAAAAAAATAGTTCAGTGCTAACAAACTTTGTCTGTTCCCTCTTTTGACTTCCCAAGTGTCACTGCTATTTATTTAAAAGGGGAAGAGATCAAACACATATATGATACTTACAAATAACAAGACATTAAGAAAAAGAAAACAAACAAACAAAACTACCACAAAATTAGAATTTGCAGCACTGCTAAAGGACAGGGATTCAGTTGGGGAGATCCTGTGCTGCTTGCAAACATCTTTACCCCATGAGCTATTAGACCTGGCCTCAACGGACAGCAAGAATTAATGTTTCTGTGAATTCTTTCATTCTCTGCCTTTGAGAAATGGAATATTAATTATCAAAGAGACCAAAAACTATAAGCACTCCAGATGTTGTCTTCTCTCCATTCCCACCCTCCCAGCTTGGACACAGCAGAAGAAGCATCTGTGCATGGTGTGCCCCTACCACCTTGGCTGCTGTGGCTACAGCTCTGGCTTTGCCCACAGTGATCCCACCAGCTCAGCCAGAGAGCAGCCCCCAGCAGTGTCAGGAGTCCTCTGAAAAGGAGTATCCCTTGGAAAGGAGACAGAAAAGCTGGGAGCCACAGCAGTGCTCTCAGTCAGAGGGAGCAGCATGATGTACCTCCTTGCTCACACTGAATGCCTTATCCTTGTTCTCAGGAGACTGAAGCTCATAGGACAGTTTTTGCAAGTTTAAAGCTGTTTTAAACTGCACACATAAGCCAAGGTACTGAAAGGGAAAGCAGGCAATGTTCATCACATCTGCTAGACAGCTCTAAGCTCAACGACCTGCAGTGCATTCATCTAAAACTTTAACAGTCAGCCTCGTCATATTCAATAAGGAAAATGGAGGGAGAAATCTTTAAATTGTGATTGATAAACTGAAAGCAGAAATTTCCTTCCCACTACAAAAGTGCAGTCATGGTGACATATATGAAACAAATTAACCCCTATTTCACCTTATCACTGGAGACTTGTGGGTAACTTTGGGAGCATTTGCTTTACTCTGTTCTAGGTTCGTTCTCACTGTGCAGGCACACAGTACAAAAGCAAATCGTTGTAACAGAAGGAAAACATAATTTGCAATGTTACCTGTGATCTTAGGCACTACTTTAAAACAGGAAGGTTGATGGAAGGAGCTAATAGATCCAAGCAAGAGCCCTTAAAGGGGATAGGAGGGTATTTCAGCAGCTGGCTTTTAGTGTCTGGCTGGTGGAGCAATTTCTTAGGCCCTGTTTTTCTATACTCTACTATTATTTGAAAAGAGAATATAAATACTGATTTCTCTGAAGTTAAGAGAAATTTTGACATTGATTTCAATAGTGCCAAGATTTCATAGATATTTGTTTCTTCTGTTCACTAGAGTGTTATTGCTTTCAACATGGCACCTTAAGGTTGATGCCTGCACCCCATCAGATTAAATGGGCCTCTGCACTGTACAGAATATAACTTCTCATTGTTAGCCCCACTGTCGGCTCTCTCCCACATCAATGATCAGAGGAGCAAGTTCTCCCATAGCAAGTCATTTGGCCCAGAATATAGACACATTCAGCATTGCAGGATCTTATGGGAAAGGGAATGTTTTTTACTAGAGAAACTCTCATAGCATAGAAGTGACCAGACCTTGAAGTGCACAAGCTCTTCTTTGTCTCTGATGAGAACAGGTACTTCTCATATTCTTAGACCAGCATCACAGGTATGTACAAAATCACAGCATATAGGACTACACTTAGGAAGGAGATGTTCCTATTAAAAAGCCCAAAAATCAAATCCTGGTAGATCTGTTGGAAGAATAAAGGGTGCAAAATAGGTTTAAGATCGTGAAATAGCTTTGCAGTCAGAGAAGACTTAGACTTAAGTCTGTGAGCTGAATTTGGTGAACATTTTAAAGAGAGGCAATAGATAAGTGAGATTAACCCTTAAATTATTGCATGCTGTGAGGAGCACTCTGCAGATCAAAGACTTCAAGTTGTTGGAAAAGAACTTTTTTTTTTGCGAACAGTCAGAGAATGAGACAGAGGTGAGTTGGCACTGGCCCCAGTTAGCTCCAATCCCTCAGGAAAATTGCTCGAAGTCCTAAGGACTGAGAGGTACTTGGCAGTAGCAATCAATATGATGCAGTGGTTCTTTGATTGCTAGACAAAAGTTCAGTGATTAAACTGTAATGCAGAAGCTCAGAGCAAATGTTTTAGAAATTTCAATTGTGTTAAAAAGGATTAACTAGAAATACTGTCTTAAATTTTAAAAGCCCAGGTATGTAGTAATAGGCTGGAATGTATCTAAGCCTATTTTATTAAAACTACACTCAGGCCACTTACTTATTTGTAAGGACTTTTGTGGGGGGACAGTGTTTAAAGTCCCAGAATTTAATTACTAAGCCACAATTGAAGTTAAGTGTTCAATTTGCTTTGCTCTTCTCTTACTCATATTATGTGTAGAACATGAACTGATTTGGCATCAACATCAATTCCTGAAAAGGCTTAGATTCCCAATGCATTCAGATTTGTTTTGTGGACAGTTTATTACATTACCTACACTAAGAAATGTATTTGTATGTATGTGTCTACCAAAGGAAGTTCTACCTTTTGTTCCTTGTACTTACTGGGGTCTCAATTAATTTAATGTACATTCTTAACTTTTAGTAAATCACAGAGAATTGTCTACAACTACTAAACCCAGAACAAAGTGATCAACTTGGCAGATTTATCACCCATACTACACATTTCACCTCCTTTTACTTCACATTTGTTTCTCTGGAGCTCTCCCATAAGAAGAATGAAAATTTCAAGGAAGTAATAAAGTAATAATTTTATCAATAGTAAAAATTAAAATTTTCATCTGTGACACTGTGCATATCAGGAACTATTATAATGCCCAATAGTGTAATTTGATTATTATAAAGTAATTATACTTAAGAATTTTCATCTTTTTTACCATCCTAACATGCTGCTACTATCTATTCTTTTCATAGCACGCCTATATAATGACAGAAATTATGGCACCAGCCCAAAGTCAGACATGAATTCCTGCAAACTCAGGCTGAAATCCACAGCTGGATTTGTGCAAATGTTTCTTCTGGAAGTTGATTGGGACTTCATACAATATCTTTATCCAAGGACAGGTCTTAGACCTAGTATCAGTAGCTGTGCTGTTTTCATTATCTATATTCTAATTACAAGTCCTGCCTTTAGTTTCAGCCAAACCTAAAGCTTCTCATTTTAGGGTGTTGTCATTGTACTGTCACTTAATGTGAAATTTTCTGAGCTGCTTGTGTCTCATTTGGACTAATTTCTGGTGTGTATTTGAGTCCACACATCTTACCCGGGTTCAACACTCCGAGGAAGGTCTTACCCCTTGTATCAAAAATATTGGAAAGATTACGGAAAGGTTTTTCCGCATTTCTACAAGCAATAAGAGCTCTTGGTCCTATGTTAACAAAAACCACAATGTAGGGACTAACCTTGGCAGCTTGATAGCATTCCATACAGCAGCAGAGAACTCTTGCCTGGGACAACAGAGCAGCTCTTATTAACTTCTGATCAGCTTCTCTCCAAGCTGTTTGAAGCACTGAAACCAAGTCTCTGAAAGACAGAGGCAGCTTTTTCTACTTCATGACCCTCAGAACCTTATAAGACATCCTAGGATGTTCTCACATGCACAGGAATCTGTCTCTCTCTAAGAAATCTTGCTGAAAAGGCAAGAAATGGCAAAGATGCTTAAAGTCAGGCCCAAGGTTCCCCTCTAACTGCCATTCTTGATGTCAACAGTGATCATCTGTTCACAAGAGTACTCAGTGTGCATTCATTATTGGAATGACATAATCAGGAATTACACAATAACACTTCGCTATTTTCCATTAGCTGTTGATGTGAGGGGGTTTTGATTACATAAGCTGCTAAAGTCATGCTAAAATTGGGTGTCTGAATAAATCAAATAAAATGGTTTTTTATATTGTCTCTTGAACTGCAGATCTTCTATTGCTAATTTTTGCCATTTCTTTTCTATGTTATTTTAATTTCCCCATAAAGCCAGTTCCTCGGAAATGTAGTTCTTTGAGGTTATTAGAGTGGGACTCATCATTAGCAAACATTACAGTTACAGGCCTTACAATAACATTTTTCAATATTATAGCTATTACAAAATCTCAAGTAAACTGAAATTGTTCCAAAAGAGCTTAATTTGCAACCAAAAGGAGTTTAAAGTAGGTTTTAGAAGAATTGTCTGTGACTTTGTTTGTAAAAGATAGCATTAAAACCATACAACAGCAACAACAAAAAATTCACAGAATCAAAAAATGCTCTACAATAAACTAAAGCAGTTTTTAAGATCATCACACTGAATTTCTATCTGACTGAGTCCCAAACATGCCTCAGTGTTATAACTTTGATAACTCTTATCCATAGTCTGACTGTCATTTTTTGATAAAATGTTACTGTTGTATTGTCATTACAACTCTGTGGCAAGGAATCACACAGTGAAAGACAGAGTGAAATGACATTATCGGAAGCACTATCTCAGAATCTGTTTCCAATTTGTATACAAAGCCATTATGGTACCCTGCTCTGGCTGATGCAGTAATGTTTTACAGTACAATTTCATCTACAGATGTTGCCAAAGGACAATATTCCACTACATTGACTAATGTATTTCTCTGGAAATAACCTTCTGATTTTCGTGGGACTTGATGCTGCATAAGATGCCATTCAGCATGAATAAAGGCGTCAAAATATGGCCTGAAGTTATTATCTGTATAACCTAAACCTCAGTAAGGCAATGAGATAGCCAGATTAATGGCTAATGCCTGGGATGATATTCCTATCTTAGCCCATGCTGTCTGAACGAAGGTGAATAATAACATGTGCATAGTATGTCATCAGGCTCTGAAATACAGTTGCAATAGTATGAAATTTCAGAATAAATATCTGCCTTCATTCTCTTTTATTCCCCTTGTGAATTTAAGTCAGTTCTCTAACATATTGTTTAATATGATTTTAGAGATTTAACAGCATCTATTGACCAAGAGAGGACAAATGTTAATTCTCTCCCCAGCTTCTTCTCTGGAGGATAAGTTTGTTTGGAAATGCTTTTTCTTTTTAGTTTTACATTAAGAAACATCTTCTCAATTATCTTTGAAGCCATCAAACAGCTTTCCCTAGTTAATGAGAGGTCTTTAATGATACCTAACAACATGTTCTGTACCGTACGTTAGGATGCTTTGAATATAAAAAGCATTACAACAAGCTGGATTCTATTTTTATGCTGTCTTGTATCATTTTCCACACCAGTTGAATTGCTAATAATGACAAAGTCTAACTCACATATGCACAACACGAAAAAAATAAGTGATAATTATGTTATTATGTAATTTTGAATGCAGTATGGACATAAAATAAGAATGTACTTAACTGATTCCATAAAGTAGTCCAACATATTTATGAATATTTTAATAGAAAAGAGAATTAAATTAGTTATCATTCCTTTGGTACTTCAAAGTCTTTTACTATTGTCTCTATGACAAATTTTTCATGCTTACATAATTATTTAATACAGAACAAGCAAGTCTGATAGGAATGATGGCCCTGTCCATGGTTCAGCACTCTGAGTTTCCCATTGCATTTACAGTGAATGTGTTCAAATAAAAGGCTAGAGCAACCTTATGCCAAATTTTGGGGTCATAAATCCAGATTAGGTCCAAAATTCTCTCTTAAGTGAACAGAGACAACAAGACTTGCAACTAATAGTGAGATTCATAACAACCCAAAGAGCTCAATTGTTCCCAAAAGAAATGTGCATTTGAAATGTTGACTCAGGGCTATAATCTATATAATCTGTATAGGAAATGCAGCCACAAAGAGAGTTTTTGAGAAGATGACTGGGTTTTAGGGCAGTAGGACAAGAAGACAGTGTATTATCACTATCCTACAATCATGCCAAGACAAAATTACCTGACATTAGAAGTACAATTCTTGATTTTCCTAGTAAGAAGTAGTTTAAGTTCATAGCTTTGACCTTCCTGTGTGATGCCCTGTGCTGACAACCATTCACTACTCTGAGGCAAAGAAATCATACTGAACAAATATCCAAGATTCAGGGGGCCAACCACACAATAGAAGGAAATTAAGAAAATTGTGATTCTAATTATTAATGAGGATGTTTATCTGGTAGGAAAGCAATATAGGTGATATTTAAGAAAGAAAGTATTCCCTTTCCCAGATGGAGATGTGTTATTAACTAGCTCAAAAATTAGAGAATGACATCATCTCCTCTGGTTATAGTTTTGATTGAAGTGCCCATCACTGCTGTAATTGCAAAGGCAATACACTGAATTTGCCCAGCAGAACAGACTTCTCAAAGCGTAGAAAATGGTCTTAAGGCATGAAATTGTTGCCATTAGCTCAGGCATGGTGTCTGTGCTACTGGGTATATACATTTGCAAAACTCAAATAGCTTAGAAAATAAAAATTTAAGTGCCAAGGGGGTCTCACAGACTGAAGTGGACATTTGGGGATTTATGGCTCAGACTGTAGCTTGCAAGTGTTCTTACATTTCACTTGATGGTGTTCAGGAGGATGCCTGACCAAAGTCAAATGTATACAAAAAAAAACATTTGAAGAACTTGAGAGAGAAAAAAAAAATCAATTTTGAAGAAATGCACATATTGACACCTTTTCTTCTGCCATAAATTTATCGCAGTTTTATAGGAGTGTAGCTCATGCAAATACACTAGGATGTGTCCTTTACACTGGCTTCAGCTCAGGGAGAGTTGCTCTCAAGAACTGAGAGATCATCCTTCTTTAAATGTGTCAACACATGTACAGCAATGACCTGATGTGTGTTTCAATAAGCATTTGGTTTATATCTATATCTATATAGTCTATATCTATATCTATATCTATATGTATGTGTATATATATATATGTATATGTGTGTGTGTGTGTATGTTTACTGAAACACAGCTAAAGCTGCAATAGGGTAAGCATCAATCCGGTAAATAGATATGTTTGGAGCAGAATTACAAACCTTACAAATAAATAAACATGCTCCATAATTACAAAATATAAGCAACTCCATAAAATAAAGTTTAATTTCCACTAAGCTATCTTTGAAATGAGATGTGAGTGTAGTTTGCTGAATGTTTTGGATGTTGACAACAAACAATTGAAATTGATCTTCATTTGAACATCACAGTAGGAAAAAAAATTACTCTTGCAGTGCAGATTTCAGATACATCAGATATCATCTGTAAAGCCTGAGGTATATTGACAACTCAATACCCTTAATTTGGTGGGAAAGTAACTCAGGGCAGTCTTTACTGACTTCTACTGTAACACATCAGTCACAGAAAGGATTATTTGGGTAACTGGGATCACTGATTACTTAGGGTATATTTCAAGGGTTTGGCTCTTTCTTGTTTTGGATTTTGAGTAGTTGTTTTGTTTTTTTTAAAATTGACTGTCTGATTGACAAGACAGACTGTTTCTTGCAACTGAGATACAGAATGAACTTTTGAAACTCTGAGGTCCTGTTTTAAAGTAATTATTTAGCTTTTCTTTGAATGGCACTCTGTGAGAGATTATGGAAGAAAATCATTATAAGGTTGCACATCAGTCAGGATACTTTCTGTCCCTTCTCTTTGATTTAGACATACAGTGACAAACAAATCAAAGATTGCACTTGGGAGCTGTATGTTGCTGTGATGGATCTCTGGAGAGGAAGAGAGAAAAATGAAGTTTAAAAAAAGCAGATAAGAAATGTGAGGAAGAAAAAAGTTTCAGCAAGTGTTGGCTCTGCTGTCAGTCAAATGAAAGAGAAGGGACAATTTGATCTATTGCAAGATCATAGCCAAGGATAAAGAAACAGAAGTTCTTCCTGACAGAAACAAACACACATACACATTAATTTTCAGTCACTCAGTTTTTCAGATTTCACTGTTCTTTCATAGACGAAAGCTTTCTCCCTGTTCTGGTGAAACTCCAGTGCACTGCTATAGCCTCCTTAACACGTAATGCTCATGTTTCATGACACCAAATATATCCTGAAATGGATAAATCTGAGAAATGAGAAGCAAATAAGGATATTTTCCATTAATTTCAGAGCTATTAAAGGATATAATCTCTTAATGCCTCAAAAGACTTGACTATAGAACTTAGACTACAAGTACTACTAATTAGAGGTCTGTAACGTTTATTATGCCTTGAGAGAAAAAAAAGAGTCCACAAACCAGCTTATTAAAACTGTGATGCTGGTTCACTGCAAACAGCTGCCAGCTTGGGTAATTTGGGAATGTGTGTGGAATGAGAGGGGGACAACTGCTGCAGATGCAGTCCAGAGAAGGTGATGCACCAAAGCAAGCCCATTAATTTACAAGAGGGTGAGTTTGTGAAACTTCCATAGGTAGAAATGACAAAGGTAAGACACTTTGCTTCAGGAGTCACCTCTGATAATTCCATGACATTTTCCCCTTGTGTACACTTTTCCATAGTGACAGGACAAGCATTACTTCTACCTGTGCTCTTGCAATTAGCTGACTTAATTGCATAAAACTGTTTTTACCCATGGCTGTACACAGCACATCTTATAAAATCTTCACCACAACAGGTTTTGTGCTGGAGTGAAGGGGCTGAGGACAATATGTGGGACAAATACATGTATAAGTCTTTACAAAAGGGTGCAGACTGAAAGCAAAGTTTTCTTCAAGGTGCCTAATGAACCTTTACAAGATCTAAAAATTGTCATTAAATTGCAATCCAAACCCAATGCAAAACTAAAAGTGATGCTAAAAAAAGCTATCTAAAACTTTACATTGCCCTGGTAGAGTTGTGATGCTACAGCATGCCCAGATTGATAGTGGAAGCATCTCAATTTCATTTTTAACAGGCTGCCTTATGGAAATCTGTATCTAAGTGAGAGAACTCATTAAAAAGTGTAGCAGAGAAAAGTGTGGAATTAATCTATGAACTTTTATTCATGACTATCTGGCCTTAGAAAATTATTTGACATTGCATATGGATGTCAAATACTTGCAGACTGAACTCTATTGCATCTAACTATCACTCCCAGCTTGCAGCTATGACAGGCTTACACTTGAACTTTCTTAACTATATATACAGCTTAACTGTGCCTTTACATGTGAAAATCCTGCATGCAGAAATAACAACTTTAACAAAGGGCATGTAAATTTGAATTGAGTACTTTTTTTTCTGCCTTTGAACATGCATCTCCTCAAAAGCAGAACACATGCTTTGAAGTTGAAACCTGTGTTCCCTATGTGTCCAGTGAATACAATACAAAAAATGCTAGTATTCTGTATATCTGTGGGTGGAAAAAACTAAGTGCATTTTTTGGTAAGATTGTTACAACTGGGCTAATGAAATTATGTATTTTTTATTCAGTACAAAAACAGTTCCTGGTCACTGCTTAGAGAATGAAATACCTTTTTTCAAACCTGTGAACCAAACTTGAGTGCTGGATTCATCTCTCCTGACTGAAGGCCACTGTGTGGCCTGTTGTACTTGCAGGATTTGTTCATTACATGTGCTACCCTTGAAAAACAATACATGATCAAACTAATGTGTTTATAAATAAAACTTTGCCTGTAGGTGTTTTCCTTAACTTTTAAGTAAGACCAGGGATCTGTAGGATCCCTGCACATATATCTGCAGGATTCTATCCTTGCAAAAACTAGAAAGTAGAGAAGGATAAGCCCATGGGTGCTTATGAGTGATTCTGCACTTCTTGCTTTCCTGTTCCTCTTACTCCCATCAGTTGAAGTCTCTGAGGAATAGTGAGAACTCAAGCTCTCTTGCAACTATTTGCCATCCACCCTTCCTTTTGTTTTAAAAAGTGAAGATGTCAAGAAGAAGTGATGAACTTAGATAAACGTACATTTTTGAAAAAATTAAAAACTAACCTTCCTTTTTCTAGGATGTTGTCTGTGTTCCTTGTCTCCTCCAGAGGAATTGTACTGCATGGATTCACTTCCTTCTGAATTTACAATGATTTACAAAACTGAAATAAGGCTGGTAGGAGCCTTTTAGGACCTTGAGTGGGATTTTCAAAGAGGATTTTTTATCAAATGGCTGGTGTTTTGTTTTCATTTTTTGAAAGTTGATGGGGTAATACGATCTAAACATTTCTCATGCATCTAAAAATATAAAGCCTTGAGATATATGTGGACTTAATATTCTATTTGTTCCAAATACATGTCAGTAATGTACAATCTGACAGTAATATTTATTTATATACATGTAGAACCATATCTTAAAATACATTGTACTGTGAATTATTTTTGTTTTTAATCTCGTTTGCATGGGAGAAAAAAGAACATTAGCTATTAATAGAGATTCAAATCACATAAGCACTTTCTCTAAAAACCCAGACAATTGAAGCACTTTATTTACCCAATAACACTATAAGGCTTCACCCACAAAAGAAAACATATTTTTCTAAAGATATGTGCATTGATTTTAATTATATCAGATAAGCATAAAACAGTTCATTTTCAATAGATACTGACATTCCAATATTCCACAACATATTGATTCTAAATTGTTTTTTTAGCAGTTATAAAGAGAAAAGAAAATGCAACAGAGGCATGCAATACAGCCTGCTCAATGGAACCAGGTAAATCACACTTTGCAAAATCATTTTCCCCTCTAATAGAGTCAAAAAATGGTTATTATTTTTTTAAGGTTGCTGCACTTTAATTTATTCTTCCATACCAAACTGCCTAAGCAGTTTTTTCAAATGTTGCAGAGTCCATCATATGTTGCATCTATTTTCTGTTTGAGAGAAATTGTCTTGATTTTCATAACAAAAATAATAACACTTTGTGTTATTGTGGTAACACTCCTGCAACAATCTGAGATATCCACTATGCTTCCATCTCTGCCTT
>JAOXXN010000001.1:114201869-114218353 GCA_026770055.1 Myrmophylax atrothorax | reverse complement strand
ATCCACTATGCTTCCATCTCTGCCTTTGTGCCCAATAAACTGAGATTTCATCAGCACCATCCTAATCCAGCAAACTAGGGCTGAGGCACTAGTCAAGCAGTATTTTATATATTAACAATGCTATTCATATGGTAATAACTTCTGTACAGAAGGACCTCTTTTCTTTTTGCATCAATAATATTTTAGATGAGAAAGACGTGACAACTGATCTTGGAGAATGTGGCTACTGCTCACTTAGCCAAGAATAGCCTAAGCAAAGTGTTCAGGTAGAAAGTCCGGTTGCTTTTCTCATGCTGCAAAGAGCTGGCTAGCAAAGTAATTTCCTAGTTTTGGTATCACATTAAAGCTGGAGTTTTTGTTGGGAATTGTAATTCCTAAAATGGCCATCTCTAGCTTCCTACCCAGACCTCTCCTTTGAACTCTGCCAGCCAGACATTTTCCCTCTTTCACTTCTATTTCTTTCTACTAAAACTTCCAGCCTCCAAAACTTCGGTACTTTCTTAGGAACATCAAATCACTTGGCAGGCTAATTGCTTTTCTGCTCGAAGAAGTTATCAAGTGAGCACACTATTTTCTATAGTAATTACAGAATGACCCTAGGGCAGAATGTGTACAACAATAAACCTCAGTAAGAAGGCAGATATATGCTTTTGTAAGTGGATAAAACTCCTCTAATGTCAATGGAGTTGTATCTATTTCTATGGGCAGATAATTTGTCTAGCATTAGTAGGCTCTTGGTGGATACTTCCCTTGTCTTTTCAGTAAGTATTCCTATATGAACTCCACCTGTCATTGCAAGAAAGCAATTACACCTTTTTTACCTCCAAGGTTATGATGACCAATACTGTCTTAGAACCAACAGTAGCAAATTTAATTCAAATAATTCTCTCCTTTGCCAACACATGGATCTGGCTGCTCACTTTCATTTCAGAATATTTCAAACTACTGCTCGATAAAATCCCCAGATGGCAGAGAATTTAGCTTTCCTTCCTCAGTCAATATCAAATGTATGCTCCTTTTATTGTCTCTATTAAAAAGCTCAGGTGCAATTACATTAGAGAAAATTTTGTTCTTTTTTTCCATATATTCAGTTGAAAATAAAACTCCCCTGCATCCATTGCTATGGGACAGGGACTTTAATGCTACAAGGAATGAATCACTCTGTTGTTCACACTTGACTGCTCATACCAGTGTGAAGCCGTGGCCATTATTGGTCCTGTGCATTCGTCAGTGCCCTGAGAGACAACAGCAACTGTGAACAGTATCCTGAAGTCAGAGTTGTTAAGCTGATTATAGGAAGGGGCTTAACCCATAAACTCATCTTCACAGCAAGGGATGAAGGCTACAGGGATGAAGGTGATTGACAGGGTCAGATGCCTTGGAAGAAACCCTGTGGGCAGTCAGACACAGAGCTAACCCTACACCTGCAAAGAGTTTTTCTTGTCTGGACAGGTCCCTTTTTAAAAACTACTAGAAAAAAAAAGCATAGTGTGGCCAGATAAATGATGACAGAGCTGGATCTCAATGTCTATGTCATAACATATAATCAAACTAACATATGTGTATCTGTCTCATCTCCAGAAAAATGGTGTTTGAAAATCCCATGAGTATAAACAGGAAAGTCTGCCATGTGAGCTCGTAGAGCTATAAGCAACCAAATCAAGTCTTTGAAGAAGTAGTAACCAATGTCCTCAAAGGACATCTGTGTTGACTGAGATACGTGACATGGTGAAATCACCCCATCTTTTTGGCAAGCGTTTTAACAATGATTACAACATTTTCAAGGCATATCCCCATATTCACCATCAGAACTCTGACACAGTCACATTTTGATGCTTGGGTTTTGTTTGGGCTTTGTTTGTTTGATTGTTTTCCTAAGTAATAAATGTACAAAATACTTCCAAGGAAGACCCATGGCAGTACATGAGGGTTAAATCAAGAGGCAAAAAGAATCTTGGCTACATGTAGTAAAAAAAAAAAAATATTGAAAATGAACCCACACACATGTTCAAACTCATGTTCTTCCAAATTCTACATTCAATAGTATAACTTCCACTGTTTCAATAAAAGTCAAAAATTTCTCACCGGTCAAAGAAAAGAAAATATTACTCCTGGATGCTTTTCACCTTATCTCAATATTGAAAAAAAAATATATAATTGCACTTGTTTCTAATTATCAAGAGCAATGATGCTAATCATTGCTCTGAATGCATTTGTTGTAGTGAGCTGTCTGCATTTCTGTTTCTCTAACAGCAGGCCAAAAATAATCTTGTCAGATTCATTTGTTTATGTTCAAACAGGATTTTTAGTGTTCCACAGGTCAGGTGATACTTTGTTAGTTTTATCTGCATCTTGTGTGACCTGAATTGAAAAATTGACTTCAAGTATACTATGCCTTTGTTTCTTTTTCGTTTTGAAATGGCAGTTTAATTTTTAAGTGACAAAATTACTGTATGATTTTTAATCAGGGTTTTCCTATTTTAGAGGTCATCATGTCATTTTAGATACTCTAATGCCACTTCACTCAAAGAAAGATGGCATTTATTTGGAAGGGATTGAGTCACTGTCAGCTACTTTGAAGACAGCTATGAATGTGACATCACTCTGATTGGACCTGTTTGTTTATTTGTTTACATTTCAGTTTCTGTCAAAAATTCTAGATAAATTTTCAGTGAAAACACTACCATTATCACCAGAAATGAAAGGGTTCTAATGAACACAGCTAGCATTACTGAGCACCAACAGTAAACATATCCATGACTCAAAAAAAAAAAAAGAAGAAAAAAAAAAAGTGAAACCTTGGCAGGTTACCCAGAGAGTCTAATCCATATAGGAGGAAAATTCAGACTAGCAGTCCTTGAGCTCTCCATAAGAGTGACTGTTTTTTTCCCTTGAAAAGATAAGTACATTTGCCTCAGCATCTCAGCTCTCTGTAGCTGTGAAATTAAAACTTGGGGAATGATTTGGTTGTCAACACCAAAGGTTACAGCAGAAATAAGAAGCCCAAAAAGGTGCTCACAAGAAATCCTGATGAGCCATCTTAGGAAGTGTGTTTCCATCATTTTTACATCTCCATAACAGTAGTGTTTATAACATCAAATTTATCTGTTCAGCATGCACATAGATTCATTTTTCATTATCCTGAAATCCCCTTCTAATCTCCTTCAGGACTTCACAGTCCTGACTATTCTGCAATGACAGTATATTTTGAAAGAAAGACAACAAAGTACTTACTTATTTTAATTTGTTAAGTGATTTTTATGATATAAATATATCACTATTAAAACATGCCTCATGTTGAAGTAAGAAAAGATTTCACACTTGCTACTAACCTTCCAAGTTTTCAAGCATCCTAGGTAGCAGTTTCCTGAGATATTTTACCCCACAGAGTCTGAATCTGTAAGCAGTTCCTGTAAGCAGACCTTTTCTTTTCCTCAGGGCACTGAAGTTTCACTTCAGAACATCAGTAAGTCCTTTAATCTTCATAAACAAAATAAAAAAAATTCTCAATGGTTGCCTGCTATTTACATTAACCTTTGAAAAGGTCTTCTATGCTCTATATAATTCAAGACAATTTTTACCCTTATCTGAAAAATTCAGATTGATACTAAAAGCTGCATGTTTCCAAAATAGTACCACTCCTCATAAATTATCCTTTTCCAGCAAAACAGTTATGTTGAGAGAACTGAAATTACAAGAACACTGCCATTTACAGAAAAAAAAAAATAAACAAGCAAAAAAATGGAGACATTATATTTACTAGTATGTATATATCATGCCATTATAAATTACTCTCTATCTGACCAGCTATGTCTAGATACAAAAGTTTAAAACAAAAATGCACTTGGACATTAGTTGCTTTTAGATTCCTGGGTTTAAAATGTGCCTGAAAGCAGGTATTCCAGGAGATGGTTGTAAATTGTAACTCAGCATAGTCTAGCCTTCTGGAAACTGCGAACAAGATGCTTTTGAAAATTTTATCCATAGTTTTTTCACAGAAACACAGAATATGGTGAGTTGAGAGGGACTCACACTTCCCATACTGGTCATACTTTTGTGTCTGTACTTTTTTATTAGATTGTTCTTTTATACATTTCTTTCTCATCATATACATTCTTTACTATTTCATATTATTCTTGTTTTGTGTGGTTAAAGTAAGTTTGCAGTAGAGGCTTTAGGAAGAGCTCCTTTGAATATCAGAGGAAAGAAAATGGGGTACCAGAGAAAAGAGAATGTGGTCTTAGCCAGCTCTTATGTATAACTATATCTACATACATCTGTAAGATGATGCCCCAGTACAAGAACATGAAGTAATTAACATTGCCTCATTGTTGATTAACTTACCTGCTTCTCAGAGGGTGGACTCCAGACTTATCAAAATCTTGCAAAGAATTTAATCTGTATTCTAGTGGTTTCCTTAGATGTCTAGAAGCAATTTTAACTTTTCCCTCTTACATCAAGAAGGAAATTCAAGTCAGTAAGTGAAGAGTGTTCAGAGTAAAAGACATTACATTGAACACCACTTTAAAAACATTACTCATGCAGTGAAAATGCAGCTTGGAGATAGAATGCATTCTTTGGGCAATTATAGGTGAGGGATTTTTTTTCAGATAGCATGTTAATTGTAACATCTCATTAAACTGACAGCTTCTTAGACAGGGGAGAGCAATTTTAATTAATATGGTATTCATTACAAATATATTGCCATTTGGATACTGTAATTCTTTAACGAAATAAAATTAAAAGCATGGGTTAATTGTGGGTACAGCCAAAAGTGAATTTCAAGAGAGGTGACTGTACCAAATCCCTTTAAATTAACGAGGCATTGTGTGTATACATCTGCATGAAGGAAAACATGTTACCAGTAATAAGAAATATTTTGGCACACTAGTAATTAATTAAATATTTTCATAGACTTCCAAGTGTTTAATGTCTGGATTCTTTATGAAATTTCAGTGATTTGCTTGTTTGTTTGTTTGTTTATTTTAAGACCCAAAGTAGCTTCTGTGGCCAGCACAACTGAGGTATTTGGACACATCTTCCAAAGCATGATAATTTAATTGATTCCTTCTTGATTTCCTTGTCTGAATCCACAAACTTCATAAACAGTGTCATGTATTGTTCTAATGTCTTGTCTAATGGTTTTTTTATGGCCTCATTTCTTTCTTTATTCATTCTAAACCTTTCTATTCTGTAATAAACTATTCTGTAAAGCAACAAATTCCTGAAAAAATAGGAAGGTTATTACTTTAACTGCAATGTTCAATGATTTCATAGGACGTGTCACCCAGAATTCAGATTACACAATTTCTATTTACAAAACAAACAACAGTAGCGTATATTATAGGATATAGAAGGAAGTTTATATTTAAATCAAATGGATTCACTGAATCTGTTTGAGTACTAGAAAAAATAAGCTTTTTTTAAAAAAAAGTGCTTTATTTAAAGAATTGGCTTTCAAAAAAAAAAAAAAAAGAAAAGGCCTAGAGGAGACAAGAGGATAACAAAATGATGATGCTTCAAAAAAGTTGTCCTTTAGTCTCAAAAGGCTGAGGCTTAAACTGAGGTGAATGCACATTTATGAAGCTCAGCTGTGTTAACTTTACATCCCTCAACATTCCTAACATGGAAATATTTTTAAATGTCTCTAGAGGAGTTTAATATCCTTTTTAGGGGTAAAAGTTCATTGATATTTTTTCCTTTGTCAGTAACACTGGTTTTACCAGTACTCTTTTTTACAAGAGAGATTTCTCAGTAAAACATTGCAAGTCAGGGCAGAGTAGGCCCTGCACACCAGGAGTTCCCAGAAATTGTATGGGAGGCTTTGGAGAAGATCTTTCCCTTTTTAAAAACATTTTCCTGATCTGGCCACAAGTAAACCAAGTATTTTCACTGTTTTTCTCTTGCCTCCTCTTTTCTTTTCCATTCTTACATCTCATTTTTCAGTGCTAGGCCTCTACTTTCTGCCCTTCCCTCCCTGCTCACTTTCTTTATTGCTCCCTTTTCCTATTTATTCCAAACCAAGGCAGGTGCTATGTAACCCCACAGGAGTACATTTCTCACTCTCCCTGAGCACTCTAATAGCTGTTTCTATCAATGCCTTATTTCTGTGCTGGACTTTTCCCATGTCAACAGCCCCACTGAGTTTAGTGCATCTACTCACTCAACTGAAGTTAGTGAAAAAGGTTTTGAAGTATTTTCTGGATAAGAACCTGCAACCAGGCTTAGCATTTTTATAGAAATACTCAGCATGTGTTCCAGTCACTGCTTAAATATCAGGAGAGCCCCTCGCAATAGGATTTGTTGGACTGAAGTGATGCACAGACTTGTCTCAGGCTCTCCTTCTTTACAGCAATGACAGCAATTGCAAAATGACAGCAATTGTTGAACTTGAAAATATGCTCGATCATATCGGAGTGAAAACAATAAGGACTCAAATATTTTGAGGCAAAATTTAAAGAATAATTCAGAAAATTACAGGCTTATTTATTATAACTATAAAAAGTATCAAAAATTATACAACTATCTGGTATTTCTCTTTCTGTGCACTTCTGGCACATAGCAATATAGCCGAAAAGTGAAAAAGAAAAGGATATGTTTTGCCCTTGAGAGTAATAATATCATTACAAGAAGATAGTTTCAGATCTGTTGAATATTTTAAACCGTACACTTTAATGTGTGTTTCATTAACTTTGGGGTGGGAATAAAGTCTCCTTCACTTTTTTTTTTTTTAATTCTGTTCCACTTCATTATTAAGCAATGATGCCAAGCTGTTCACCAGGATTGCTGCTAGCAGGCTTGAACAGCTTCTGCCAAGTGTGATTAATGCAGATCAAACAGAGTTTATTCAGAGGAAGAGATTGGCAGATAACATTTATCATCTCTTAAGAAAGTTGGGATTTCCAAACTGACGTCAGGCTGGTGATAAACTTAGAGGCTGAAGGATGTTTGACCTACTAGTTTGCATATTCTTTAGAAGAAATTTGAATCCATTTTGATTAGATTTGAAACCTGAAGAGAACCTCATTTACATGCAAAGCCTCTTCCAGTGGTTAAGTTTGTTTTTAAAAGGACAAGGCATATTAAGACTGTTAGCAGTGATTGTACCTTTTTTTCATAAGTAGAAAGACTGTCACTCACTAGTACAGAACAGCCTGCTACTGGTCAAAACGGCATCCTCAGTCTATATGTAGGGTGGGGGGAAAAGGAAACCTGGATTTAATTCCTGGATGTGCTTTGTTACCTTGGACAATCAGGTACTACCATATTTTTTGCTCTTTCTGTCTGTTTGACAGTGTAGACTTTTCAGAGGCCCAGGCTCAGAGGAGGGTTGAAAACAGAAGAGCAGCTTGCTGTCTTAGGTGAACATCTTTTTAAATAATGAGAAGATTTTAATGAGAAAACCAAAAGTTGTTTAGTCTTTACCTTTCTCAAAAGCCATTACCTTCAGGTCGGTTTCCTGGCTGCTGAGCAACACAAAAGCTGTGTTGGGAAACTCATTCGGCTTCCAAGATCTATTGCTTGGCCTTGAACCTCTAACACAAACCTCTGCACAAAGATCTTAGAAATAACAGTTTTCCACTTCCTTCACCTTCCTCAACCAAACACAGTCCTAATAGCAGTAAGCCTAATAAAAAGTCTCTAGCACACGAAAACAACTTGCTAACTGTAGTCAGCTCATCTCTGAGACACCCTGTGTTGTCTCACCTATTCAGAGGCAGCAAAAAGCTCATTAGAACCAGATGAATCATGTCCCCAGGCTCTGCCAGCTCATCCATGGGAGGTTATTGACCATATAAAGCTGTTTTGGGCAGAAAGACCTTTGCTTCCCTCCCATTTTGCCTTACACTGACATCACCTATTCTGCCAGAGCACATATTTCTCTGCAATGACAAAAGTATCTTTTTGATATAACTGTGACCTAAGACCTCTGTGTCTCACCACCAATTTCCATAGCCTTACACTTTTGAAAGAGTCATAGTTCCCAAGGCTCCAAATTATAGTTTGTTTGGTTTGTCTTTTTACAGAAAGGATACTTCAGGAAAGAAAAAGAATGATAGTTTATAACTCAGTTTCCTTTATTTACAGGGAGAGAAGCCTATTTTTGTTATCTTAATGTATAGCCACTTTTAGCTATTGCAGGTAGTATTTTTTGGCATAGTACTTTCCTCAACATGGCTGAAGCTGTGGCTCAGATTTTGTATTCCTAAACAAAAACCTTTTAAAGGTGCCCTTTCATTTATTTGTTTATTTTCTGAAGCATTCTAACCATCTCAGTACTGCTTAGAAACACTTATCTGCTACTGATAACTCACTTTTATATTGATAACACAAGTTTAGAAATATGGTCTCTCAGAGACCCTGTGCTAGACCTAATTACTTTATTTGCAGCCTCACCCTGACCAGTGGCTTTGGCAAAGAGGCATTGCTATCTGAGACCAAACAGAAATCTTAAAAGAACATAACAACAAAACCTAACAGCCCTACACATATAATCTAACACTGGAGTTTATGCCATGGTTCATCTGGCAAATGTTCTGAAGCCTGTGTCTCTGACCATCAGAAGTCTGGTTTCTGTTCTGTTTGTAAATGATCATTTCTGCTTTTGGTGGCTGTTGAATGCCAGATCCCCTTGGGCAATGGCAATATGTTCCACTTAGTTTCAGCTTTCTCTAGATCAATATATTTTCAAAGTAATAGTAATTTAGAGTTATGACTGGAGTAATAAGGCTGTAGCCAATCTATCCTTGAGGTTGTTTTTGGACAGCTTAGTGCTGGAGAATGTCTCCCTATCATCTTCCTCGTGCCATACTGGAGGATTTGTAAGCTTTGTCCTTTGCCTGCCCCTGCACAGCAGCAGCTTGAGGTTGCTGGCTCAGGCAACACCACAGTTACACAAGTTGCTGTGCAAAGTTCACCATTCTGTTTTACTTCTTCAGGTATGCTCCAGAGGCAGGAGGTGACACTGCTCTGCTTCAGGAGCTCAGGATAGTCATGCCAGCCCCATGCAATAAACATCTGCTTCTACCTCTCTTTTTAAGGTCTTTTTAAAGCTTCTAAATTAAATTTCCTTCTCTTTAATTCTCTGCCATCCCACTCAGAATTGTTGCAGCTCATTTCTCCTCTGGCAAACATCCACTGCTCCACTGTTCCCCCGTATCAGAGCCAGCTTCAGTAAAAAACTTTCTGATTTACATTTCAAGATACATCTGGAATCAAGCCAGTTCAGGGCTTCCCAGCAGTACAGGCAAAGTAACTTTTGTCATGAGAAGAGTAAGGGGAACAAGTCACATGAAACTGTTCCTGTTCTTGGTAAGGACAGCTCAGAAGAAGACATGAGGCTTGGACAGCGAGGTAGAGTTTTTGTCTCTCATATCCAGTGGTCAGAACAGGACTGTCCCCCAGTCACCATCCCCACCCTGCTGACCACAGCACTGAGGCAGCTGTGCTGGTGGCTGCTGGAGCAACACTCTCCTCAAAGGAGGCAGCTGAGACCACAGACAATCCCTTGGCCCTTCCCTACACACAGCCACACTAGGAACCAGCCTGGTTTGCCTGTGACAAGTTATATCAAAGAATGAGCCTCTCACTTTCATCACTAAATCTGCCTCTAGCGAGGAATGGCTGCAGCCCTCCCTAATGATAAACTCCTATAGAAATCTCCTATATCAGGTTCTCATACCATTAATGCCACCAGTGCTGTGACCTTTTAGCAAGGTATCAGGTACTAGCAGCAGGCTCAGAATTGCATAATTTAATTAAAAACTTTATTTTAAAATAAAACTCAGTTTAGATGCAATGATAAGTGATTTTCACTACATGAAATTTCAAAGTGCTTTACTGAGGAAAAAAAACAACATTGCAAGCTTCCTATTAATTTCTGGCTAGCTGGGTTTCAAGGACAATTTTATTAAAAAATGAGCAGAGCTTTCCATAATAAAACCTTTGCAGTTGTTATGACCACCTGTGCCACCTCCCACCTCAATCCACCACCTGACATAGCACAGATAATTTTCCCACTTCCTAGTAAGGAAACTGAGCTGTTACAATTTCAGACCCTATTGCTTACATACACATATTTTAAACGTCATTATTTTTCTGTGTGGCAAGGCTGGAGCTGACAGACTTTGTATCTAAACAGCTTTCAGAGGTCTTTCTCTGTACAGTATGGTATAAAAGTTCAGATAAAATAATTAAAGTTACTGAATGGGTGTGAAAGCAAGAAACAAGAGGAAAATAAAAGTGGGTTCCTAGTTGAAGTGAAGAGCCCTGGCTACAATGAAGGTCTCAAAGGAGACAATCTTAATGGATTACAGTTAATAAACATTACAGTTTATTAAACAGTTTATAAAACAAACAACAGGATGGCACTCATCTGAACTGAAACACAAACAGGGAAATTATGGCTCTTGAGGCTTACTCACCACAGATAAATTGCTTCCTGCTCTCTCCTCTGCCCTAGGCCTAGGCTTTATGAAAACACTAATTGCTCCCCACTGTCACTCTGAACCACCAATGACTCAGTGAAAAAGAAAGAAACCAAACAACACAAAAACATACACCTGCTTGATCGGGTCCCTGTGGATCAGCCTTTTTTTGGTTGTGCCCATTTCTTTTTAATTTGACAGGGTGAAACCCCCTGGTCTGAGCCACAAAGAAGGAGAATTCAGTTAGGGGAGAAACTTGGCAAGCTGAGAAATGGAAGGTAGGGGAGGAGATTATAATTAATGCATGGGGTAGTTTACATGCTGTCTGCTCTCCATGGTGAGAATGTAGCAAGCTGTCTAATTGAAGCCTTGTTTTTGGCTCCACTTAAATTCCTCAGAAAACATTGCACTTCACAGTCTGCATAGTTAGATTTTGTAGCTTTTGGCCACAGCAGAAGCCTAATAAAAATACAGGGATGAAGAGGGCAAGCTATTTCAGGCATAACATTCTGGATCAACGCAAAGAGGTCACAACTGGTGAGAATCTGCATGAAATTGGATTAGGCACAGATGAAGTGCCTGATCATCTTTCTGCCCAAATTCATAAATATATTAGCACACACAACCATCAGTGTCCCATCTTGTGTTTATATCCAGCAACTGCCCTCTTTGCTGGTCTCTGACAATTCTGATCAATTCTTACCGCCCTCCAAAAGAAATTTGGGTTTCAATTTCAAAACCTACCCTGGGTGTTTCCAATAGATATTTGTCTGAAAAGGTGCAGTGACACTCTGGCAGGAGAGTAGATGGAGATATTCCTTGCATTTGCTCAAAGCCTGTGCAAGACCTACAGGTGAAAGCTTAATTACCTAAATATTTGCAGTTCAATAGGTTATTAAGGTTTGAACAAAAAATTCCTCAAGAATTTAATTTCCACTATGCAAAAACTAATGTTAAAACAGCAACAATGCCTACTAGTTTGGTCAAATAAAGTGGGTGTCTATCCAATACATTACACAGAAAATTCCAAGTGTTGCCAGTCAGATCCTACAGATGCAAGTCTGGAGACCCCAAAAGTTTCATAGCTGACATTCAAGGGAGTGGATTTATTGAGTGAAGACAACACAGTCACCTGGTAAGGAAATGGAAACACTTGCCTTGAGTGTTAACATGAACTGTGTCGCTGTGGGCACCAGCCCCGTCATCATGACTTCTTGTGCTTAGGTGTTCCTGTGGCCTGTAGCCAATGAATAAGAAGAATGAGTAAATACAGGCCAGAAGAAATCTATATTTTAGTAAAATGAAGATAGATAAATAATATTTCAACTTCAAATTGATGTTTTAGCAAATGAATGTGAGTTACCACTTTTGAGTGAAGTTAGAAAATGCAACTACTAATGAGGTTTAAGGAAAGACAAAGAAAGTGCTACACACAGAAGGGCAAAGCCACGGCTTCAAACATTTATCTGGAAGCATCCCCACTCTGAAACTGTTTACTGAAGTTACAACCTTTATTAGCTGCATTCCTTTCCTCCTAAAAGACAAAATTCAACTATAAATTATTTGGAAAGACCAGACTCTCCACATTAATTCACTGAGGCTTTCATCCTTCTGCACAGTAGTGTATTTTTAATACTGCTCAAAAGGTATCAAGTACCTTCTTTCCAACCTATTCACCAGCTCTAAATGGGATTTGACATTATGAGGTCAGCTTTGCTTTGCCTCTTAGATGACTAACAAATTTGCAGAGACATAGGTTCACTGTTCTCACATGGATCAATGTTCAACAGACCACTGGTTTTGATGGCAAACATTTAACTTTCAGCCATTAAGTAGAAAAGGAAATTCAGGTTGTAACAAATTACCTGGCATCTAAACAGTGTTAAAGTTGTCCATTAGGAGTGCCTGTAGACAGTGCAACAGCACATTAGTTTTAAATTGCAAAGTTCAGTCAATGGAGTGATAGAGTTCAGAGCTGAAACATTTTACCAAAGCTATTGAAAGGACTGTACAGTGAAACGTATTTAAAGTGAACAAGAGCAGAATGGGAATATGTTTAGATAGTCAGAAGATAGCAATCCCCCCTGTCCTCCCCACCCCTTGCAAAAGCAAACAAAAATACAGAAAAACATTGTAAACTATAATGGTAGTTATAACTGATTTTTCTATAAAGTTATCATATTAAACTGATTTCCCTGTGTTTTAAGCAATGTGGACATCATAAACAAAATATATTTTTACCATGATGATATGACACTATGTTTTTCCTACCTGCTATGAGCTACTCTTTTCTCCTTTATAGTCATATCATCTACGTGTCTGTTCACATCAGCTTCCCAGTTAGGAGTAGTTTCCACCTTGAATAAGACTGGAATCCTATATAAGGCAGAGGAATATAAAGAAGGAATATATAAGAAAGAAATACTAATAGTGGTAGTATTTGGGACAGGGGTGTATGGATGAGATCTTTTAACAATTTGTACTTTAGAAAAAAAATCATTAAAAACTTTTTCAGACTATTTGGCAAACTTTATTTACTAGTTACTTTTTGCTACATCATGGATGAGAGAGAACAAAAAGTATATTGCTCATGAAAGGCTGGTGTGAAAAAAAATTAAAGATGTTGGTGAGGAAAAGCTTCCAGAACAGACAGGAAGTGTTGGTTAGTTAGTGAACTATCTGGAAATGCAGCCACAGGTATGACATACCATTTACAGGTATTTGGTTCATTCTTGGTGTTTTCAGCCCAACTCCCTATACTGAATTTCTCTACTCCATACTTACTTGGCTCTAAACAGAAATCTCTTCTATTTATCTGTATTGCAGTTCCTTGAATAATCACATCCTTCTGCTGAACCAGGGATCCCAAAAGGAAGCAGACCCAAATGGAGAAGAATCAGAGGGATTTTAAAACATCAATGACAATGTGGAAATAGAATTCATATAGACTGCACAGAGAGTGAGAGTAAATTATGCTCTTCTGTTTCCTAATGTATATGTTGAGAGCGTGTGCCTTGAAAAGAGGATGTCTAAATGTAGGGAGGCTGTCTTTGGAGGAAACCTGAGAGACACAAAGGAGAAGAAAGACTGAGGGAGAAAGGGACAAATGTAAGGAAAAAGGACATCAAGAATGAACCTCAGGGAACTGGAAGGAGGGCACAGGAAGGGGAAACAGACTGAAGAAATTATGAAATTATTTATTTTAAACATTTTATTTGGTCAGCCCCTCTAAGCTCTCTTTAAAGGATTTCACTTTGTTCACAGTGATAGCTGCAGATGCACCAATTTACCTAGGCAATATTTGGCATAATATGGCTCACTACAGATGTTTTTTATTTCAGTAACTACCTGGTATGTTGGTTGTAAATGTATGAGGCAACCTCTATGCATTTTTGCTATTCAAGAAAATCACCTAATTTAAAAGATATTTCATTCACCCATCAGTGGATGGATAAGCAAATATCAGACAGAAAACTGTCAGCTTGGAAGACCAGGGGAACTCCTCCTACTGACCACTGTTACTTGTTAAGATGGTTACTTCTCAATAATGCAGGAAGTTTTTATCCCTTGAAACTCAGTGAAGAAATTTACTCAGCTTCACAAGTCTAACAGCCAAAGGAGAAGAGTAGCACTAATACCATCTCTCATCCTCTTCTACAAAGGCTGGATTTACAGACTTCATGATAAATTTCTGCAATTATTATGGTAATCAATGCATCAATACACAAGAGACTCATTGCTTTAGATATCCTGTTTAAATGTTTATCTTTCCAGAAATCAGTTGGAAGAAAACTACATAAGAAAATAAAATTCTTAGGAAAAAAAAAAAGACAGATGGGCAAAATCTAAGCCTGTAAAACATTAAAATTTTAAAACATCAAAATTGAGCCCCATATACCAGCTTTCAAAATGAGCCAAAATAACTCCAAAAATGTCCAAAAAGTGCAGCTCTTAGTCACTGTGCTTGCTTGATGTGTTATCTTGGAGTAGAAAACATTTCAAAACTGAGGACCATCACAATGTGCTCAGAAGAATATACCTACAGGAGGAATTCTGGCTTCCACTTTTGTTTGTGTGGAACTTATTGTGACAGGTGGTTCTGCTCTGTCCTTGTAACTACTGAGTGAGTCAGTGCTGTTGAATTAGTGCTCTTATTTTTACAAAAACAAAAATATTTTTTAATATTTTTTCAGGACTGAGGACCCATTTTCAAATCTAATGTCTGTTAGTTTTGACCTCCAGCTATCACTGAGTTAGAAGAAAAGAAAAATATGCACCCTAAAGATCACAGACATTTCTATACAAGCAGTCATTATTTAAACTCAATTTTTGTCATTAAAAGAAGATTAAGACATCCTTATTACAATTATTCTGTGCAATTAGAACAAAAGTCATCTTCCCTGAATGAGACATTTCAAAGACCTTGAATGAGACATTTCAAAGACTTTAAGGCATATTAATACAATAATATCTAGAGTACAACATAAACATGCCATGGACCAAATCAATGACCTCCCTGTTTTTTTCTTTTTGATATACCAAGTATTTGGAATAAAGGGATAATTATTTTTTTCCTCTCTTGGAGCATGAAGACAACGTGTCTTCATATAAATTTATGTTACTATAAGAAGAAAACAACAAAATGACATCTAAATGGAGAACCACCTGCATCTTTTTATACTTGCTTCTACATCAGTATCTCTCAGTTTATTCATCCTGTAGCAATGAAAAACAAGGTCAGATTAGCACCACGATAAAAAAACCCCCAAACCTGTAAAAAATTTGTATTAAATTTTATCTTGTACTTCTACTTTACTGTGTGTGACTCTTGTTTATACCCCAATTAATTTGTTAGGGTTTTTTCATTGCCATTTTGTAACAGGTGGCATGAAACCTATAGTGTTTGAGGTGAATAGTCAGCATTCCGCCAGAACATTAAATACTTTTTTGTGTGTTACTACTTCTGTTTTTCTTTCATTACTGCTTAAATCTTGTTACCACTGAGCTTTTCAGAACAGCACTCAGGTCTTTTTCTTCAGTAATTACAGGGACACAAGGAAGGTTAAAAAATTCTTGACAATATTAGGATATTCATCAGAGAACAGAGCAACTTGGCTAGATGTGTAGAGTTCTTACTCAAACATTTCACACTTTTCAAGGTCAAGTCTTCAGTTCCCTACTTTTCACTGTCTTATTCTTGATGTCTAAGTTATACTTCTTCTTTCACATACTAGATAATGACACCATTCTCTCAAGAAATACTCCAGCAAGGAATGGGAAAGCACCCAGTCTCACTTCTTTTAGTTTTTTTCCTCCATCTCTCCCTGCTCTACAAAGGGAATTACCACTATTTCCATGGAGAGAGTGAGAACAAAGAACTTCTGGGCTGTGTTTTGCAAATGATATGAGTGATGAAGAAGAACGATGATAACAGATGTGTCAGAGTAGCATTCTTCCTATGCTGTTTTCCAGAAAACCATACAATGGTGGCAACAATTAGAGTTGTTTGACAGTGTTTGTGTTGGGACTGGGTAGCTGACAGCCTGGGTACTGGATAGCTTTCACCAGCAGTTCTAAAATTCTAAATTCAGTATACTGGAAAATGTTGTCTTAGTGGTTGAGAAATTACAGTTGAGATAGGAATGAAAAAAAAATGCAGTTCCTGTGTACATAAAAAATGAGAAGCAGGAAAAACAGCATTAGTAGTTGATCAACACCCAGGGTGGGCTAAAGAAATAGCATATTTTCCATTGTACCTCCAAGGAATCCCATTTAGGCAAAGGCAAGGATGTCTCACCTGAACACCCATCCCATTTTAGAAGTGTCACCAGCTAGGCTCAAAAGAAATAAGTGCTAAACTCACCTCTGGTGATCTTGGTATCTGCATTTTAAAAAGAAAAGTTGTGTCATATAAGAAACCCATTTTCTTCCTTCTCTTAAACTTAATTTCCTCAGAGGAAGCACTAAACCAAAAGTCACTTCGGCAAAAAATTTTTCCACAGATATTTCAGCAAAATACCAAACACCAGAATATATTTGTTGAAAAGTGGCAATGCA
>JAOXXN010000001.1:114160482-114201769 GCA_026770055.1 Myrmophylax atrothorax | reverse complement strand
GCAATGCATCAGTTTGCAAACCCAAGGCACAAGCAACTTACTGAACCAAATCTCTCTACGACCCAAAGAAAAAACGGCTTTACTTGAATTTCTTTGTGGGATTTCTTATTTGAGTCAGTTTTTAATAGATTTCATGAGAGTTGGAGTGGGTTCTGTACAGTGCTAACTTTTACACATAACATGAGGCCATAAGTCACCTGCTACAGCAGCCTAGTGGGAAATAAAACTTTTAAGAAACCTTTTCTATTATACATGCATTTCCCACAGATCTAGTGTCAACTGACTAATATAAAACACTGGGGAATGTAATTCACTGCAGAGGTCTTTAGAGGTCAAAACTGACAACATTATTAATTGTAATGCCAAAGAACCCAGCTGCATAAGTAACATAAGCATCACCAAGTACTAAGTAAGGGAGAAGAAGGTGTATATCCAATATCTATTCATCATGCCTCATCTTGATAGAACAGGTGATGCTTCCAGAAAAGCCTGCCAGGCTGTCACCTGTGTTTATAACACTCTTGGTTTCTTCACATATGCATTTTAGCATGGTGCATTAGAGTTTTGCTGTTCAGCTTTAGAGAAATTCGTCTACTACACAGTGGTGCTGCCTCATCTGAGTTAAAGCCATATGGTGTTTCCTTACAGATAATAAGTTGTACTGTCAGGGAGATAACCGTATGTAGAGCAGTGGTACACATCCATTTTGTGAAGTCTCTTAAAACTGACTTGGATATCAATTTAAACCCACTGGGTTAAAGCATCTGTGAGAAATTACAATTGTAATCGATTGTCTTGGATAACGTGCTTCTGTCACAAAATCCTATTGCTACTTTCCAGTAGAGAAATGCTTCCCAAAGAGACACAGAAGGTTGTAATGAATGATGTGACAAAACTATCAATGCTAAAAAACCAAATCCAGAAAATAATAGTTCTCAAATTCCTCAAGTAGAAATGCAGCAAGTTAAGCCTAGGTAATGCCAATATACTGAGAGAATATGTACAAAAGGAACATTTGACATGGGTATCTAATATTTAAACAGTGTGCATTTTCATCCCTCTGAAAAATGTCCATGTTCAAAGATACAGAATAGTTTTATTTGTACCCAGCGTTAATCCAATCAAAAATGTCAGGAAGAAGTATAGTCTGCCTCTCACTCTTTAAACCAGGGACCTATACCTCAGTGTGAAGTCAGATGCAGTTTTAAATTCAGTTCATAGAATAATGCATCTCTGAGTCTGAAATTTTTCTAGTTTCTGAGTAAGTGTTGGAATAAATAACCCCTTAATCTGATTAAGTAACATGTCTAAGAAACATAAATGCAGGTATCTTTCTGTCAGCCACTGTTCATGTTTGTATGTTGATATATTTGCCAACCTTGAAACATGATAGTGTAAAAATAACTCTAAAAAACATTTAGATGAAATGTCCTGTTTCAAACTGTAATAAAATAAATGTTTTTCCATAATGTCTCACAAATTTGTAAGAAAACTAGCCTAGGTATCATATCTTTTCTTGTCTCTGAAGGATATGCCTAAGGAATGTGAAATGATACTGGCAAATGGTCTCAGTAACCTCTCAGGCTGTCAAATCTTTGGCTGCACAAGACTAACAGCTCTTTTATAAAGCATCTGTCTTAGCAATACTCCTCAAGCCCAAAGGCTCAGAACACAAACTTTTTAAGAGAAAAGCAATAAAGGTTGACTCCCATTGACAAGCTGCATTTTGATCCAGAAACAAGTCACAGAACTCATCAACAGGCAGAATTGTAAAGATAGTGGATGAGGACTCCTACCGCTTGGTCATATGGAAGCTTAAAGTATTTGAGTTCATTTTACTTTATTACAGGGTTTATGGTAATTTGCAGTCATGGTCTGCAGTTTTCTTCTCAATGATGTTTCCCTGCAAAGAACCCAAAGGGAGGCACAAGAGCCAGAGAATTTATTTTAGTTCTCTAAGTTTAAAGCAGAAGTGACCACTCCATGGCTCACACGCCACAAGGGATGCTGTATGTGCTCAGCTGTGACACAGCTCATGTCGCAAAGAGAGAAAGAATTATAGACCAATGTGGCACTCCCAGAAACAAAACTTGTGAAGCAACAAAATTCAAGTAGCAAACAACCAAAAATGAGTAATTTGCAGTCAGGAAGACACCCAGTGATGAAAAGTTCTGCATGTAGTCACAGCAGCAGAAATCCTCAACAGCTGCCTGCAGGCCTGGCATTGCATAGTATAAGGTTCACTTCCTCTGTGACTGATGATGCTTCAGAAAAAGAAAATGATAAAAGGCAAAAATCCCTTGGAGAATGTAGCCAGGTCCTCACCTTCCTATTTTATAAACTAACTCCAAAAGTTACTTTGAATTTTGTATTAAGTGGCTATTTTATGGTCATGAATAGGAAGAACAAAACATCGCCAAAATTTTTTTTTTAAAAAAAAGAGGATGATGACAGAGAGAGGAAAAAAATGATGCAATATGGGAAAGCCTTGCCTTATTTACAGGCTGGTTTTCAGCCTGTTTGACTTGTAAGACTTCACTCACAAAGGAGTTCAATACGGGGAAGCATTTTATAGAATCCACAAAGAAATTATTCCACAATATCTTGGCAAATGTGTTATGTGATAATCTCTCATGCCAGAAAGAACAACAGCCTCACAGTAAAATATATATTTGAAGTCCATTCATTCTGTACACACAGACATCTCTTTGTACTTTTACACACACACGTATGGATGTAGATATATAATCCATAGGATACATACACACAAAGGCATGCCTACATGTATATAACAAAGAGCCATATATGGTGATGACATGAAATAACATTAATTCCAACCTCCAAGAAGTAGTGAAGGAGTGATAGAATCAGCCAGTAGTGATGTGCATTGCAGTGACCAAAAAAAAGCAGATAGCAGTGAATGAGACTGTACTTTCACATAATACAATGATGAAAAGGATTTGGTGAGGTGCCCAATGATATATCAACCCAAATTACTTTTTAAATAACTGCATATAAATAATTTTCACTTCCAACTCACAGGAGTTGTAAATCTGCTATCACTATACAGCTGAGTGGTTTTGCTTGGTGTATGTGTGGAAACTTTGCTATAATTGAAGAAATGGTTTTGCTCACTTTCTTTGGTCAGCACTGCCCAAGTTTGTTCAAAGAGTTGAAACAAATGTCCCAAAAGTCTGACAGCCATTGGAAATGGTAGGTTTGATTAGACAGTGTATGTTCAAATAGGACACTTACATTGACTGGTGAGGAGAACTGTAGTGCTGTTATCCTAGAACATGCAACAAGGAATATTTGAGCTGCTGGTGTAAATTTTTCAGATACTGTTCACCTAAAATCCCCATGTGAGTCAGAGACTTGATATTATTTGTTCATGTTGAAAATTCTGCTCTTGCTTCATCAGGTAGGTGTGTGCTTGTTAAATCACCAAAGCAATTGTAACTGGCTCAATGAAGAAGCAGGAGACAATATTCTATTGGAATGCTCATAGGCTGCAAGGAAGTAAAGCCTTCCAGAGGTTTGGAAATCATAAGGCTGAAGTGTTATGCATGTGTGAAGACTTGTTCATTAACACTGCAATTCATTCCAAGACAGGGACTAGTTAAGCTTTTCTTACCAACTCATATTTCACCTCAACATCTTTATGTAGTTACTGCAGTTTAGAGATCAAAATAAACACAAAAATCTTGTAATCTATTGATTTGCCAATGCTGTAAAGTCCTTGAGTGAAGAAATCCTGAATAATTATTACTTTCTCTTCTATCTAATTTGGCCATTTTTCTTCCATAGTGTTAGTAGGTCTTTGGAAATTTCATTGCTTTTGTTTCCATCACTGCACTAGATTTTTGGAGCAAATTATGTTCATATCTTGGTCTCTTTTTTTGACAGTATTAAAGAAAGGAAAAACCTCAAATCAGGTTATCTTTCCTTCTCCAAGGAGAGGGATGCTTGGACATTGTAAAACAAAATAAAAGAGGAAAGATAATGAGAGCTATTTGGAAGGAATTCCAGACCTGCATCGTGGTTTAACTTTCACTGATACATTGAATTTAGGCTGTATGATTCTGACTTTAAGGTACACTGCTGAAAGATGAGATTGTCTAAGCCACTATTCAGGCTCTGAATGACTGAATATCTTTTACAAAATGCCTCTACATTAGCATTTTAGTTCGAACCAGCAATTAAGTTTTGGCTGTTCCTATTCGCTGTTCCTTGGTCTGCATACCAAAGCCAACTTGGTATGTACAAATTAGATCCTTTTGGATCAAACTACATCAAAGGATGTACTTTGTGAGCTCTCCTTACATCCTTCAGACATGGTGTTCAGTCCATCAGATCAGTCTAGAGCCAGACCAAAGGAAAATGCAGGAATGCCGACAGCTGTGTCTGTTGGAACTTCAGCACCATCTGCTTTTCCAACCTGAGCTTCTCCATTGTATAGTTTATCCTGCTAAGGTATACACAACTTTGGGAAGGCCTATAATTTTCTTCTGTGCCTAAATATATCTGCAGAGGACTATAACGAGCTCACAGCTGTACCTTGAACTCAATTCAGACTATAACTACAAATCAGTTAGACAGCACTAGCTAGAATCATTCAGAATTACCAAGGAAAAGATGAAGTTATAGATTTAGTTCTGAAATAATTGGTGGATTAAATAAGGACAGCACAATAGAAATATAAGAAAGTTAAAGTTGACTGTGCCATCTGTGAAGTTGGCTCACAGATATACATTGCTAGTCAATGTTGGAAATAAAATTGCAGTGCACTAATTACCTGCTTCTTGAGATCCCTATAAATGCACTGAATATAGCAACAATATGTTTGAGCACTTAGTCCATAGATACTATTAAGATAAACTATTTTCAGACAGCTCTCACCCACTATGCATGTAAAATAGTGGTCAACCTTGACAACCACACTACATTTAAAAATTTTGCCAAGTGCCATCTGTTTTAACCATGCACAAAACTTCTCCATGTGACCAATTTCAGATTATTAGTATTTTCCATAGTATTTCCAGATCTAACTAAATAATTTAGTCATTAAATTCTGTGATCATATTTTCCCCTGTGTGCATCTAATTTGAAAACTTGAGAATTTCAACTTGCATTTTAATTATCTAAATTACACGGCATAAGGTGTACTAGTTTTTTTCAAAAACTTCAAAGATTGATAACCTGCCTCTTATTTTATTGTCATTAGAGATTAGCGACAAAAGCATGTAATATTTTGCATTATAACATTTGCAATGCCTCTGAGAAACAATTAGTTTTACTATAGTATTCATGGGATTCCAGACTCCTGGAGTTACATTATTTGCTTGCATTGAAAACTTAAGAGCTTTGTGGCTAACCCTGCACAACTGAAGGGTCCCACGTTATCTTGTGAATCCAGATAGCTCTTTCCTCCCTTCCTTATGTATTTCAGGCCAAAATGCTCACAGCCTTTTCCATATTTGGTCTCCAAACGTTTGTAGTGTCTGTGATGTTTCAAAGGCATAGTTTCCATTCCATGGGGCCAGATTGTTCTGCCAGGCTGAAGGGCCAGGGTAAACACATTTCCAATTTCAAAGCTGTATTGGTAATTCTAGATAGAGAGGTTCTGAAATTGGTATACACTCATTTTGGTGTTGTTTCAGATCAGAATTACTCCCACAGCTCTCAACTTGCCAAAGTCCACATGTGTAGCATACCATTTGAGGAAGAATCAGAAGAGGAACTCCAAATATTTACTAGAGAAATAATAAATAAATGAAAACATAGCACCCTAAACAACGTTTTTAAAACACTACAGGCTTCATACTATTTAAGAAATAGCTCTTGCTATATAATAATTTATTAGAGATGAGGGGAAAACTGTTGTCTCAAAGGTAATTTTAGCAAAAAAATGAGAGGAAAAGGAGTGTTTAAACTATGTACAATGGTGATAGCTGTGACTGTCTTTTACATGATGAGGGCCCTCAAACTGAAGGACATTTGAGAAACATAGTGGTTCCATGTTACTATGGCAAACTAAACTTCAATCAAGAAAATACTTTGAGTTAGATATTTTGGTTACAAATTTGGGGGTGTTGTCACAAGTTCTCAGAGGTTATTAACAACATTATTATCATATCTGTGTAAGAGAGTTGCCTTGAAGACTCAGATGAGATCGAATCTATTGTAGGCATTTTACAAGTGCTCTTGTGGTCACTCTCACATACATACCAATGAAATAGAATGAATTGGAATGACAAAGAATTGGAAAAATCGTTGCTCTGAGTCAAATAGCACCTCTATTCTGCCTTGCATTGGTCTAAGAGTAGGCTCGGGGGGCTATACTCACTATACCCCACATACACCATCAGGAGGCAGCCCATGCAAGGAGTGTCTTACTTTGAGCAGCAGATCGAGGCTTCCCTCTCACCAAGCTCTAGGACACCCAAAACGTCTGCAGCTTGAAATCAGCTTCTATCAAACAAAAATATTGGATTTAAGTGTCTTCTGGGTCAACCATCTATTTCTGGAAGAATAACCAGGACAAATAAACCCAGATCCACTCTCAGCTCAATGGCTCTGTGTCCAGAGCACATTTTTTTTTCCCCCAATAGATATATAATCCACAGAAATAGTTGCCATAGCTCAATAACTTTACAATTATAAAGGAGTGAATTAAATCCCCATCCAACATTTTCATATTGTCATAAGTTCGTGCAAGCAGCTGTATTTTAGAGCTAGCAATATGAAATCTTCAGTGGGAGCACTATTTTTATAAAAGTTATAGACAATAGAAGGAAATTTCATTTTTCAGGTACTTCATGTGTGACTTACACTTTTTATTATCTCTTAGTAATTTTTTTCTCTCATCAGGACATGTTCCATTGGGCATATTATGTATCATATTTTAAATAAATTTTAATGCATGTTATCCAATACCACATTCATTTTTCTAAGTAAGACTAGAGAATCTGAAACTATACAAAGTCTTATTTACATCTAACTTCAGCACAACTCTGTTTAGATGTGAAATGCCTCATCTGGCATGTGGAAGTTGAGGACACATATAGGAGTACTCACATTTACATGAGGTACACAACTGTATGCAATAATTGTCTAAAAATATTCAGCTTTTCTGAGGGTACCCAATTCAGAAAATGCATACCTTTGTCATCAACTGTGATCAACATGTGGTACAATATTTAAAGATATTGCACTCCAGAATCCTGACACTCTATCTGTCAGAAATATTTTACCTGGTTTAGATAAAATAATCCAGCTAGTTTTGTCTACAATACTTATATAACCTTCATTACTGGAAAAATTGAGCTCCTCACTTTCTTCTGGTGTGGATATCCATTAAGAAAAGTAATTTTTGCTCAGGGTTTATAGACTGAGAACCTCAAAGCAGAGCTGCACAAGATATTTGGTGAGCTGACCTGAAACTCCTCTCCTACCAAAAGAGGAAAGGCAGAACACAACTTCCAAATCATTTGACAGGTATCAAAGTTGTGTACAAAGGAGGAAAAAGTGAGTTCATTTCCTTTTGGATGAAAGGCACAAGCTCAACTCAGCCAGCCTTAAGGCTAACAGCTTCCAGCCCTGGGCTGTGTTTCTCAGCCTTTAGATTCTTTGGCAACTTCTGCAATCCCTCGCTCAGGGTGAGGAGTGCATGCAGCAAGTTGGAAGAGATCAGTGCATATACATGGGTTTTCACCTTGCTGAAGGAGTCACTTCACCTAAGCCACCCAAGACACACGGAGTTGTGCTTTTTCAAGCTGTGCACATGCATTATAATGGGCTTCAGAGATGTACCCCTATCGGGTTAAGACTTTTTCCACCATCTTGGAATTACTGGTGTCCAGATCTACTGTCTGTCACAAGGCACAGGCTGTGCTTATGGCTGCCCTGTATTCAATGACTGTCAAGCTGTCAAAGTCCACCACATAGACTTTCAGGGTCTTCTGTCTACTTAACTCCTTGCATATTGAAAGTCAGGCTTTTTGGCATGCCCAGAGTATTTTGCCTTTGAGCCAAACTACCCAGGTTTCCTTCAGATAAATTATTTTTCCAGCCAGCAGAACTTGAGGAATTTGACCATCTGAGCAGAAAGTCTGGATGCCCCAAAGTGCCAGACAAATGCCACTGTAGATTCAGGATCAACTTAGAGCAAATGGGCTCTGAGTTCAGCATGTCTTAGATGTGCTGGATACCACACAGATTAAATTTGACACATTCTGGGATTGCTGGGCTCAGCAGATGCACAGCCTGGTAGGTTTGCAGACATTTTAAAGTTTATAAACAGAAATAGGGACAGTGCCATTTAGATTATTTGAACCTGTATTCTCTAGCTTCTGAGGAAGGTGTTCTAGCAATGAGTGACAGTTATTCAGGAGTGATCAGAGATTCTCCCTTTCAGTGCTAGAAATAGTACTGTTTGTATTGAATAATTGACTAGTAACTGAATCAGAAAACAGGAGGGAGGAAGCCAGAGAGAATGTTATTTCTTAGCCTGATAGTAAGGGAAAATGAAAAGGACTGCCATGATCTGCCATGTTTTGTGTAAGAAAACATCAGGCAGATTTACTGTGACATGCAGTGGATTTCTCCATGCAGGCGACACAGTGGAGGAAACCTTTCTTTGGGGATTTTCAAACAGCTGATTAGAGCTATATCCTCACAAGGATTAGGTACTGTGAGGCACAGTCACAAAGACATCTTGTTTGAACAGTTTTATTTCTAATAGTATAGACCTTCAACAAGCTATTCAATGCTTTTTGAGGGGCTGTGTAGACAACTTGCTTTTACAAAAATAAATATGAATATAGGGATGCACATATCCTAATGGCTCTAACCACTCACCTGAAAGGACAGAAAATTTCTACAGCTGGGACAGAATGCTGAGCTCAAGTGTCTTGAATACCAAAATGGCCATTAAACAACAGAACTAAATCATGGATTAACTTTAGCTTTGGAGAAATCAACACCCCAAACCAAACAAGAACAATTCAGATGATATAAGGAAGATAGAAAAAAAAATCACTGAATTTACATCAAGTGGCAGCTACTTGAACTTTCTGGATTGCTGTAGATTTCTTTTAAGCATTTAAAGACAAAAAAGCAAAATAGGAATTAGATGCTTTTGATGATCTTAGTCTCCAATCTATGAAAGCACTGAAGCACCTGCTCCAACACATTTATTTTATCAAAAATTTAAATATTTGTCTAAATATTATATTGAATGAAGATATTATACTAGAATGGATTGTTGGCTTCGTAGGGACACTTTAAGTGGCATAAAACTTCCAACTGTACTTAGTTGAGTATCACTTTTTAGATCTGTTCAGTTGAATTCTACACTGAAAAAAAAAAAATACTGCTTAAGGAATATTATGGGTAGCAATGTGAAAAAAGGGAGAGTCAAAGAGAAACAGCTTAGGCCAGTCAGTTACGAGTCCAGTTTCCCACAGTCATCACCTGAGATTTATATAGCTGCACCATATGAAGCTGAGATTCATAAATAACACACTGTGTATTTAGCAAAAACAGAACCCCTGCCTCACCCCAGGCCCAAATTCAAGATGGAAAGCATAACAAGGATAAAGGGCATTTTTAGTCCCTTTTATCTGTCACACTTCCTTTCTTGTGAACTGGTCATAAATTTGTGCCACCATAAAAACAGTCTGAGGAGTAGGTTCCCTATCGTATGTCAGTGTCCTGGTGAGACATCTCTAATTGGAATAGGTAAGCAGATTTTAGCAAGGGGATTTAACACACCATGCCTTATTCTCTTGGCTTTGAGCTATTGGCTGAGATCTCCAAGTTTAATGCCATAGCCCATTTAAGACATTTTTCATAAAACTTATTTCACATATGAATCACTAAATACTGGATTTTGAATTTGATTCTTCCCCCAGCTTCTCTTAGAGATGGGAAAGCTCAAGGCTTTTCAGCTACAAATTCAGTTTTGTCCTTCCAAAGATCCTTCAAGAAAATTCAATTCAGCACAAGCAACAGGCCAGATTTGAAGGAGTCACCTGCTGACAGGTGTGCATGTTGTGGTGAAGGGGAATGCTGAAGGGCCAGGAAGGGCAAAAGGAGTTGAAAACTGATATTTGTGTGGTTACAGGAATGCAGTTAAGTTTTAAGACTCTCTGCGTGCCAGAAAGTGAGTGAGTTGTAGTGTTAATGGATAAATATAAGGGATTTGGAGTCCACAGCAGGTGAGGAGGAAAGATAGAGTTGGGGGTCTGTGTGGAGAAAGGTGAATAGAAGAAGAAAGGAATATTGGGTTGTTGCTGGAATAAACAGATAAATGAGGGGAGAAGAAAGACTATATTGGGAATTTCATCTTTGCCTTGTGTCTCTCTCTCTTTTGTTCTGTTGCTCTTCTTCACTCAAGACCCAACCAACCCTGTCACAATCCCTTCTTTACTCCTTCTGTTTCCCATGGGCTAGCAAGGTGATGCAAAGCAGAAGCTTTAAGGTAATAAAACAGTAGCTGACCTCATACCTTGTGTATGTTCATACCACCGGAGAGTGAGACTGTAGGAACACCTCCATGCTGGCCTGTACATCCTCCACCACAGGCAGAGCAGCTTTTCCCTGTTGCAGCCTGAACCTCCCTAAACTGGTGCCTATGTTTCCTATGCCTTTGCTGGCTCTGCTCCCAGGCATAAGCTCCAGCTTCTACAAATAGACCCACTGCAATCAGTGAGACTACTCATGTGAGTAATGGCTCACAGCTGGATGCAAACAGAGTCATGAGCTCCCTACATTTTTAGGTTTTGAATTTTAGTATTTTTCTTGTGCTTTTTTTTTCCCCCCATGAGAAATTGGAAAAGTAAATTGCTTTTCCTAAGCAATTCTACATTTAGGATCACAATGATCAGCACAGTTAGCCAAATAAAAAGGAATCTTATTAAGAGAAGTTATCCCAATGCTTCTGCAAATCTTAGCTTTTTTGTTGTTGTTGTTCTATCCAGCTCTTTTGCTGATATGGTCTTTAAGAACACTGAATGACTCTCCTGTGATTTCAAATCTTCTCGAATTCTACTAAATCCAATTGAAGAGCTTAACAGTTCAGACCTTTTTTGTGAGATCATCCTAAACGCACACCAGGTATCCCATTTCTGGTATTATGTGGGTTGGGTATGTAGTATTAATCTCTAATGATACTGCCTTTGTCAAAAAACACTAGAAGAAATAGACACTATTGTCTTAGATTCTTTCATTTTTAATAAATCTAAAAGAAAAGAAAATAAAAATCTAAGGAGAAAAGAAGGATATTTTTTGTTGAGGAACTGATTTTTAAATGCTTGTAACTGCAGTAGGAAACACTTTCAAAAAGTGGTCAGTGTCCAAATATTACTTCTACTAAAAATGATGTCTGGATTTTGAGAGAATTCCAACAGCATTCTACTGGCTACTTTACTGATACCTTAAAATGTTTCAGGTTCTCTTGAGAGCTTGACTGTAAACAGACAAACTATCTTCTGAAAATCCTAGTACTTCCTAGCAAATGTCACAACACTTCTCCCTCAAAGGATGTTGCAAATTTCTTTCTCACTGATCCTCAAAAAAGCAAATACCTAAATTGATTCTATCTGAGCTGAAAACTATCTGGAAATATATTTTAAATCCTTTTCTGAATTCTTTCTTAAACTGTTTATACAGACATATTGCTTTATGATTTACTTCTATGTAATTATCTCTCCATCTTCCTTTCCCTGTAGTTACCTCTGTACAGTCTCCTTTATCTAATAACTATCTCCATCTCTGGGTTGTACAGGTGATCATTCCTCATTATTCCTACTGCTAAGCCTGTTCTTCACTTTTGAATGACTAAAATTCTTTGTCCCACTTGCCCTGCTCCTCTTCTCTCGCTTCTTCCAGGACAAGTTCATCTTCCTTTCTTGCTGTAGCTAGGGCAAGAGAATTCTCCATTTTTCATGCTGTCCCTCTCACCTGTTCAGTTCATATACTGCGATCTCACACCTCCATAAACCTCTTCCTCTGTCCAAACTTGACTTCTTTTCTTGTAGTCTCTTAATACCCTCGAAGTTCAGTGAAGGACAAAGAAAGCCACAAAACTGCCCAGCACAGTCCCACACTGGTTTTCAACCTTGTGTTTACCAGCATCTCCTACTTCAGTGACTCCCTAATTCTACCCCAAATCTGGGTGTGACATTAGAACTTTTATTAGTGAATTTTTTTAGCACTAAAGCCCACATGAACTATTTGATGTGAAATTTTGTTCATGTCAATAAAACTATAAAATATGAAAAGCATCTCTTGGTGTAGATTTCTAAGCAAATGGACTTTCTAGCAAAACACAATATAATGACTTTTAGTTTAAAAATGCAGCAAAATGATCATTTGAATGTCTTGTGTCTGTCTGAAGAGGAAATAAGTTTGAAGATAAGTAGGTCTATCCAGTTGGAGGCAGAGGCATGCCATGTGTTTTAAATGCACATTTCTACACTTAGCAGTTTTGTAACATAACAAATAGGGGAGGGTGGACACATTGGCAGGATAATATCTGCCTTCTTTCAGTTTGTACATATCAAGACTGTATTTTTGATCAAGTGCTAAGGAAACACAAGTTGCAAAGTTCTGCCCATTGCCTCAGCTGAAAATAACTTCATCTGCCACTGTTGGGAGAACCTCCAAAAACAAACAGGGAATATTAACACACATGCAAACATCAGTTGTACTTATAAACTTAAGTCATTTTCTCTAGGCTGTTGGGATTTTTCTTCATTTTATTCAGACACAGCAAATAGATGTGTCAGCTTTTTGTTGGTTCAGTAACAGAAAAATCTCTAGAATCCGATTATCCCTATTTGTATATAGTCTGCAGTTATTTAAAAATAAGTAGTTTGGAGATTTAGCTTTGCTTCAGAAATCAAAGTAATCTTATTGTTCCCTAATAAGTATGGCATGAGTCACTCCACTGCAACAGTCCCTCCACATTCCAGTCTTAATTGTCTACAAATTAAGAAAAGCGTTAGATGCAACTTACTGTGAGAAAATGAATATTTCTGATCCCTGCTGCTAAATACCATGGCAGAAAATTCCTCTGAATGTGCACCAGATCAGTTTGCTAACATGAAAACTGTCCCTTGAATGCATTATTCAATCATTTTTCATTTCAGCAATTATTTATAATTTGTTAAAACTGTAGACTAATTTCACAAACAAAAAGTGAATGTTATTTCTTTATCAAGAGGGGTCCCTGTGTGCTCCCAACCTTTCTTAGTTCTTGACAGAAACTTGATTGCAATAACGAAGCATTACAGCTACAGCTCTGTTAAAAACCCCTGCTTTTGTTTTTGAAGCAAGTTGTGACAATTGCCTCCCCTTTGAATCAATTTTACACAAGTCTCACAACAATTTTTTACTCTGTGATTATTACCTGAGTGCTCAGTGACTCCCATCCCTGCAGAGGACTCTCCCCTCAGAGAGCGACAGACAAATTGATGGGCGAACTCCTGAGCATTTGTGGCCAAGGGTCCAAAACACACCTTGTGTGTTAACAAGAGGTGCTCCACCACCTGCCCACACACCACCAGGGGGGACATCAAGGCCGTGGGTACAACCCTGCCAGTGAGAAGTGCTCTGGGTTTGATCCAGAACAACACACAGTGCTTACATGGTGCACCAAAGTAGCCCATTTACACCATCATACTGGCTAAGGCAGGCAAGGCTACCCAGCATAACTGACACACTGGGAGCAGGATCTCCACCCCCACAAGACCATAAGATCAGACTCAGATGCACAAAGACTCTCACTTGTTTCAATGGTGGAGGAGGCAGACCTAGACCTTTGTGCAGATACTTCTATTCACTTCAAAGAACCCTGTTTTGAACAGGTTTTACAGAAGAGCCATGTTTGTCTTACATTAATGCAGTTTCTGCCTCAGTGAATCAATGTGGCTTAGGAAGCATCTTATTAAAAACAGGTTCTGGTTGGGAATATTTAAGAAACCCTGCACAACAAAGTTGTGCTGCATGCAGTTGCTTCTTTTCTTAGCTTATACTGCATCATCTAACCTATAAAATATTTCAGAAAGAATATTTTTATGTAAAACCTGTCAACAAAAATCAATGCATAAGTAGTAGAAAAATAATTTTGACTAGTGTCTGCATTATCTCCCACACAAGAAATTTAACCAGCAAAGCTTGAATTCAACAACAACAAAAAATATTTTAAAAATTAAAAATAGTAAGTGCAGAAAATTGAATTGAATTGGGTTTCTTCTGCCACCTGGGAAAGCATATGGAAAATGTTTTATTGCACAGGAGAGTTCAGACAATATTGACCAAGCCCCTCTTGAATTTCTCTAAAACATTTGTTGCACTAAAAACAATCCCTCAAAGCAGTGATTTATTTCCAAATTCCCTGGGTGTGCAGAGAGGCGCAAAGGTCCTAAATCTGCTGACTAAGATAAATTGCAGGTTGGAATGTATTTAACAAATGATAATGCAAAATGCAGGAATATATACAGAGAAACAGCAAATAGCAGTGGAATGGAATACATGACCTGCCTGAGAAGTTACTACACACAGTCAAAGAGCAGATATAACTGCAGACAAATTCCACCAGCTTTCAATATCTACAGAATTAAACCACTATTAAGGGAACACGTAATTCTCCCTGTGGTGAATCCTTCTTAGCAAAGATGATTGGGAAACTGGTATTACAGGAGGAGAAACAAACTCTTTATTGAAGTAGAGGAAAAATTAGGAGCAAAGAACATGCTGAAATTCATTTAGTGAGTTAAGCTTCCGAGACAGGAAATAAAAAAATAAAAAATGAGAAAGTGAGTATTAATAGAGATGCCTCCTGCTACTATGACTGCCTGCTGCACAGTGCCTTGTTTCACACTTTGGAGCATCTGGCGTTGGCCAGAATTTGAGTGAGGACACAAGATAAAACGGACCAATGGTCTAATAGGTCATGGCAATTCCTGTGGTCTTGTTTTGCAGACAGGTGCAGCCAACCCTGGTTTTGGTTGGTTTGTTTGTTTTTTAAATCTACTCTCCTATTTCTCTCTGCACATAATGACTGAAGAAACATCTCATCAAGCTGTCACTGCAAGTCTCTGGCAGGCTAGGTCCTACTTTGGGCCAGGGCTCAGCAGCCAAGTAGCAAGTACAGAGATACGAGAGCAGCTCATGGAGCATTGCAGATGAGAGAAAACAACCTGCCACCACCCTGCACCCACCTGCCTTCAATCGTTTCACTTTCCCTGCTTCCAGGTGCTCAGGAAAGGGATGAGATGCACTAAAACATTCTCTGTCCACTTAAGAAAGACCTAAAACCAGAAAAGTCTAAGCTGAAAATTGACATAGAGAAATAAGAGGGGATGTTAGAAGGGAAGTTTGTCTCTGGTGGCTAAGAAATAAGACAGCTTAATTAAAAAAAAAAAACAACAACAAGCAAACAAAAAACCCCAACAAAATCATGCTTACAAATTACATATCTCCTAGTGAGACTCGTTCCCATAGTTATGTTGCACTGTTTGTATGACACTACCACAGTGTGGTGCACAAACACTAGAGATGGAAATAACTCTGCAGAGAATTTAAGGAATTGTTCTGGAATACAGACCTCAATTCACCTCCACAGAATCCATGGTAAAGTAGGGCTAACACCATTTAAAAAAAAAAAGAGAGACATGAATATCATTTTATCTCCATGTGAGAACAGGCTTCACCATCTGAGTTGAAAGGAAAGGGAAGACACAAATAATTCCAGAATGAGCAGATCTTTCCAAAGACATGTTTCACTATCCCTCTGTTACCAGTATACACCTAATTCCACATATGACTTAAAGCCCTAGTCCCTGTGCTAAAAGGGCCTTACTATTTTCCTTTGGAAAGCCAGCCTGAACACTTCTCCTGAGCTCTGGATTTACTCTGACAAGTGGACAGAGGAGCAATCAACCATTGACCTGGTGCCATGAATTTTCCTGTATGGAAGCAAGGACTTCAGTTTTTCTCCTGAATGAGTTTTCATATAACATAAATAATGAATGAGCCTTGAATTTCACCTTTGAGGTCTTCTAATCCATCTAAATCTGGAAGTAAGTGGAAGCAGCACTGAGACACAATGAGATAATGTACTCTTGCTTGCTTGGAAAATCAGAACTAAATTAAGAGACTTCAAGCAAAATATGCATTCTGAAATAGAATTATTTATCCAAATATAAATTTATTTATTCTTCATTCATTGTTATATTTCTCTAATAAAGTAGATAATCTGTTTTGTCACCTTGGTAAGGTCTGCATCTGACAAGAAAATCAGATGAGGAAGGGCTTCCAGGCATCTCATCAAGGAAAAAAACCGCAAAAACCTACCTGCTATAACTAACTGGATATCGCCACTGACTTATAGGAATGTGTTCCATTAATCCTCTTCTTTTATCTTTCACTTGCTCATGTACTTTTTTTATTGTGCTAGAAGAACTATTATTTTTAGCTAATTAAAGTTCAGTGAGGTCCCCATTTAGATGTGTCTATCATCAGATGGGAACGTTCACTCCCACCACATGATTTATGTCTGCAAGGCTATTCACCCACCCACCCAGCAGCCTGCCAGCCTACTGCAAATACATAATCACAATTTCTTACTCATTCTGTTCTGAGATGGCCAATGACACTTCTGAGACACAACCACCACTGAACCTCTCCTGGTACCCATCCCAGGTCAACTCTACCCTGTGATACATAAGCATATAGAAACGTTAAAGGCCAAGCTTTAGATAGGCCTTGTTTCTGGCACCCAGCTGGATTTAGCAAAGCACTTTGTCATTTAAATCTTTCTTATCTTTCAGCACTAAATTTCTTGTGATATGAACCCCTCACATTACTCTGCTTAGTTTATTATCAGCAGTCATATCTTGGTAATCGGAAGAGTACCCTGCCAGGAACATTAAGCTTTGCTTTTCACCGACGTGACTTAGCGTGGTCACAGAATATCCTGAGTTAGAAAAGATCCACAAGGATCATCAAGTCCAGCTCTTCTGTGACTGGCCGCTATGGGGATCAAACCCATAACCTTGTTATTAGGACCATGCTCTATCCAACTGAGCTAGTCTTGGGGTCTACCACCAACTCTTGGCTGTACAAAACACAGTGGTCATGCTGCAGCCCACTGGCAGCTTCCAAAGAGATTTTTCAGGATGCCTGGCAAATATAGGAGACAAGCTAATGTGTCTATGGGGAAAGAGAAAAAATTGCAAGGAGGCAAAGTCTCCTCTTAGCCCACAAGAAGAAGTTCCAGGGTTGCAACTTTGCAGAGGGGAGGAGGAGGAAGAGGTGTGAAAATCTTGTGTTTCAAACTATGTCTCAGTTTTGGAAGAGGCAGAGAACAGATTGCTCACTTGTTACACAGCACAACTATAAGAGCACAACTTGCTCAGATGCAACCTACGGAAAAGCAGATGACCTGGTAAAAGATGGAATACCTGAAAGTAATAAGATGAAGAAAAACAACTGTTAAACTCTGGAAAATTCTACGCAACAAGAAAAAATGTGTGGTGAGATTGCTCCTAATTTATTTTACTTTTTTTTTTTAAATTTGAGCTGTACAGCTGACCAGATTTCTCTGCTACCTGTGTCTTGTTTATAGATGAGTTATCTTTGTGCTGCCACTGCTTTCAGCTCCTTTCTTTTCTGTCTGTGGCATTTCTTTCATCTGTGCTAATATCCACTATAAGGTCTGACCAGCCCCAGCAGTTGATCAAATAATAGATTGTGAAAAATAATCTACAAACAAAAGAAGATGCTAAAACTACCTTTGTTTTACATTTCCCTCTTCTCTTCAAGCATGTTTACCTAGCAACTACACCAAGGCTTCTAGTGATTTATGTAAAAGACCAGACCCTGACTGCCTTTGGAAACATACTAAAGAAACACACCTTATTTATTGGATATGATATAGCATTTCCTATATTCCTGATTCCCTCTTTGATCTCTCCTGACAATTTATTTTAAAGAATTTTTCTATCTTAAAGGATTATAACTGGTACATGTTTTCATTTCAAAAGGGTTTTAAAAAAAAAGGAAAAAGAAAAAATTCTGAAACATAATTTATGTTCTTTCTACTTTTAAAAAGTTCAACTAAGTTCACATTAACTGGTTAAGAAATATTTATATTTGCTTTCTTTCCCTTCAGCAGCAAACCATTAATGCCTCACAACACCTTTATTGCAGCATTTGTCTGTGAATTGCTGCTTTCATTTCTTTGATCATGAGCCAGCAGAGACGCTCAGTGTGTCACGTTAGTGTCACTGCAAGCCATGATTGCAGGGCAGGCTGGTGTTCTTTTGCTCTTATGCACATTTAATAACTTCCCTTCATTGGGAAAAAAAATATTTAAAAGCCTTGCCATCAGCTGGGTGGGTATGTATATCTACACACCTGCCAAGATCAGCCAAATTTACTTCTGGAAGAAAGTACCACTTCCAGAAACTTTATTATTCCACACACTGCATTTTTATTTGTGCCAGTGTACTTTGGGTGCTCACACTGGCACTCCCATAACATTACTGCCAATTAATTAGCACAGCAGATACTCAGTGCCCCTGTACAAGTAGCCTGGTTTTCCCCATCTCTTGGGTGGCTCCATGCTCCAGGATGCACAAAGAAACAGCTGTATTCACTCCTTATGCAGTGTACAAGGAAGTACCAGTTTAATGTCAGATACCTACTTTTTTCTCCCCTCTAAGGTTTTCTGAATATTCCTAAAATATTCATCCTTTTGTAAAAATCCTAGCTTCCCTTCCTACTTTTGGTCTTTCTGCCACCTGCATTGACACTGAACAGTCCTGCAGCATTCTTGTGCCTTGCCTATAGATGTCTTAGACAATTCTTCATATGCAGAAATTCAACAAGTATAACTAAAACAGCCTTTGAAGACTCAAGGAAGACGGTATAGAGTTTACTGAACTGAACAAGCAAACAATGCTGTCTAGTGCAGGCATCTATCAGCTGCACAAGCAAGAATGATACTTCAGGGTCTAACAAACAAACACTAACTGATAGAACCACTCTTTTGTGCAAATCTGGGAGTACTGGGAATGGCTGCCAATTTTTCTCGGGGAATGTTTCAATCTAGACTACAACTCAACAGCTCAGAAGCAGAGAAGTAGTTAACTTTGGCAATGGGAAAGAATGGTGAGCCATAAGACTGCAACTGTAGCTTGTGCCAGGCAGTGACTGGAAAATAAGTTTCAGGTCAGAAAACACACAGAGAAAAGGGCTGTAACTCATGGATGCAAGGCCACTACTTACATTTTTCTGTACCAAGTCAGAAAGAAATAGCTTCCTGAAGAGCAGTGCAGTCTGAGATAGGACCCATCTCCTAATGAGATTTTTTTTTTTCCCAATGACTACATAAACAGAAAGGCTGTTAATTTTATTCAGTTATGTAAGCACCTGTCAGAAGTGGGAACATTTTGCTGAATATCTGTGCTGGCTGGTCAAAAGTGGTGTGTAACAGCACCTTTATATGCCCAGGAAGATGTCATTTTCAGAAGATGCAAGCAAGGATCTTTTTTTGTTGACCAAACCTTCCACTTTTCTGGAATTGCAGTATCAAGGGTAATTTTATTCTTTGTTTCTCACATTTTTAGTCTCATAAAAGAGACATCTGACGAGTACCACAGAGACTCAGTAAACATTTGAGAACATGCACAGATCAAATTTAATATACTTTTAGTTTTCTGAAAGTATATTAAAATGTATCTTTAGTCAGACTAATATTAGCAAAGTTAATGTTTCTCTTATGTTTGATATGTACATTGTAGGGAATCATTTTTATAAGCTAAGGTGACTATTAGCAGCAGAGGTTAAAAGTACACTAAAATTAGAAAATTTGGTTGCTAATTTTCAACATCCAGACACCATGGCATTTATGAAAATCTACCAAGAGCCTGCTCAGATAAGAGAGGCCCTACAAGTTCTTGACAGTATGCCTCAGTACTGAATTGCCTACTTTTTTACCATGTATTGGCTGTAATGTTGCCATTAAGTGCCATATATACAAATTATATGAACAGTTTGGGAGAAAAGAGAGCTGTTTGAGCACCTAAAATCTTCTAATAAATTACATAATAAATGTAGGCATTCCACTGAATGCAACCCTCAGAGGAGGAAGTGGTGTAAGCACCCCAGAACAAATAGGAAAAGAACAATGCATGCTGCAGAGTCATTAATAACATTACTGGGGAGAACACAGTGCTTACATAGCATGATTTAGGGATACAGGGAATGTTGCATATCTTCCTGATTTATCACTGGCATCCATTTGAAATAGAAAAGGATGATGGATATGTGTGTCTGTCATAATAGGGTTAGTACATGGTCTCAAAATAGTGGTGAGTTAATGGCTTTAGCTGATTTTAGTCCATAATAATCTGAAGTACTACTATCCAACACTTAAGAATGTGTGTTTTGATACCTTACCATTCTTCCCTCTAGGGCCAATAAAAGATTTTTTCCTAAGCAACCTGTGGGCAGTCCAGATCCTCTGGCTCTTGGTGATTCTGCAAGTAAATAGTGGAGTTAAACTCCTGCCTGCCCAATCTGCCAGAGAAAACACAAACTTTTAGATTTCTGTGGAAAGAAAACAAGTCCTAAAGTATTTTCTAAGAAGTTATTCGAAGACAATGAGTTTCGTGGAATGAACCTCAGGAGGCTGTCACATCAGAGCAAGCCCACAGGAAGGGCAAATGTGCAGAGAAAAAGAAACCTTCTCAAGGGGTCTCAGGTGATCAGGGGTGGGGAACGGAAGAGCAGATGTCGCTAAATCCCTCCAGGCATGTTGGTTGTGGTTGAAATATTGCTGTGGAAGTTGAAAAGGGCTCGAGTAAGGCAGAAGTTACCAGCAGCTAATGGCACAAGGGCCTCTCTTCCACTCAGCTATTTGTGTGAAGGCTCACAAGAGCTGAGGGAAGGATGCAGGAAGGTATATGATTAGGAGGATGCAAAAAACAAAACCTTTATTCCCAGAAACTTTGGACAGGGCTTTTGAGCTGTTCCAGGAAAATGCTGATTTTTAACATGAAGCATAAAAATGACATCTCTGTACAGAGGAACACAGCTATCTCACAAAGAAAGACGAGTTGTCCCTGGCATGTAACTCTGCAAGACAAGAAAGCAGAAGGCACATGTCAAGTACATTGCTGTTATAACTGCTCCTTTACCCCTGTGAAAGTACAGGGCAGGTGTGAGGCATTTGGAACTGGCAAAATTGCATTTTTAAATGGGTCTACAGCCTTTTGCAGTTTTTACATTTTCTGTGTACTAGCAGTTTATGAGAATTTATTCTTAAAAGCTGGGACCTCAGGCTGAATCACCACTGCTGTTTGTGAAGCATGTCTTGATACAGGCTGGTTTATTTTAGTTACCTAGATCTGTAGGTTTTTCTTTATTGCCATGAGCTCCATTTTCTGTTTTGTTGCTTTCTGACAGCTGAAATTCTACCACTTGATATTAAGATGTGCTACATAACTAATGGCTCTAATAGTCTCTTCCTTTATTACCAGGTCATAAAAAAAAAATATTTTCAAAATATATTCCTATATTTTTTGGTCATGAAATGCTCACTATCTTTTGAAGAGTGTTTCCAATCTTTTTTGCTTGGAAAAACAATCATATATATATTATCACTACCTTAGCTTCCTCCTTTATTGGGCTTTTTCTTGTTTCTTTTCTGCTAAATTTCAGAGCACCACAAATGCCTAACAGAGTCTGAATTTTATTGCATATATTCCTTCTTCCTGGTCTCTGGTGAAGTCGTCTTTTCTGGGTACAATAGTGTTTTTATAGATACATCCAAGAGAAAGCAAGTTCTTCCTTTTGCATGTGCAAATATTTGTAGTTATATGTAACATGTATAAACACCCTTGTTCACCTCTTCCTTTTTTATATATTTATATATTTACGTAGTAGCAGCAGGGACTTACCAGGTACCACCCTGGTCTCTACATTCTGGTAGGCCTGCCAGAGATCTTTAACTTGCTGCTACATTTCATGCCTTTTGTGGCCCTTGACTGCTGTCTCTGCAATGCCATTGACCTGAATATTCCTGTTTTCATTTCTGCCTCGTGGAAACATCTGCTCAGCCCCTTAAACCATGCAGGGAGTAGGGTTTTATTCAGGTGTCAGAAAGGCAGTAGGATTAAACCACTTCAATGGGTGCATGCAAGCACTGACAACTTTTAGTAGAATAGAATAGGGAATAGAAATTAGTGCTTGGATCATAATGCTTTCTGTGCAGGCAACCATAGACCTCACTACCAAAAGAAAAGTATTTGATATTGGGCACCAACTGTGCATTCAAAATAGAAAAGGCAGCAGGCCTTCTCTTGATGAGTTTAAGCATTCAGGGACACATTCTGTCTCCTTTTGTGCTCACTCTGATTAGTCTCTCACTCCCTTTATATTCCTGCTGTAACTGGGAGGGCAGCATATGAGCTATACAGCAGTGACATGGATGGCAGAATACAGTCTACAATAAGCCACAAAAAGTACAATACTCCAAAAGAAAACAAAATTACTAGTATAGCAGTGAAGAACATTGACACTGTGTAATTAAATGGCAGAATATTAGGTTAAAAAGAAAGGAAAAAAGCACCAAGATTAAGTTCCTATATGTATCATTTATGTGTGCCCCATTTTACTGCATGTCTCTGACATGTTTTATTTCTTGGGATTTTTGGTAAAAGATTAGATAAATAAATCTGGATTTTGCCACTAAATAATAGAGTCCTCAATACTTTCCTGTCTTCAGTGATATAAACAGATTCCAAAGCTGCTCTTCTCCATTGTGTTCAGTGCATTTTCTATGCTAATTGGTTTGTTTTAAGCATACAGAGCTACATTGCCTGACTCCAGCACTGTGCGATTTCATGTGTTTTAGCTTTTATGAAGAAAGAGCTCTCCAGACTCACTAAAGCTGAAAAGCCAGTTGCCTGAGCCTTCCCCAAATCTGTTATGACATCATTAGATCTAAATGGATTAATGTGACAAGAATGTGAATATTCAGGTCATGGGGTGAGTTCAAATAATTTTTAAAGCTCACTCCAATTTAAAAGTGTGTGTGAAACTAGGTTACTCTTACAGTGAGTAAAGCTGTGAAATACTGCTGTCTTTTTAAGCATCACAAGGGATGGATGCCAGCATGGCATCCCAAGGAGTGGTAAATTCTTAATGTGAAGAATTGGATAATACATCATTTCCAAAGGCTGGGGGGACTGATATGAAAGATTGGAAAGCCTTAAAGGACACAGTTGAAAGCCAGCTACTGCATATCCTTGAGATGTTCATGCAAGGACTTTGTGATGTACAATGCTAAAAGAAGAGAGAACTGTGGAGTTTGTTGAGACAAGGTACCTCTGTCAGTGTTAATAAGAAGTGAGGTTATCTCACTGCTATGTTTAGGTCAGAAAAACACTGAAGTTTTCAGAAGATACATGGCTAAAGAGATAATGAAAGAGCTGAAGAGCTACCACTTTTCCCACAGTCTTTCCTCAGTATGAGAAGATTAATGATAGAATTATATCACCCTGTAAACTCCGCTAAGGCACACAGTAAATAAGGAGGTGATTGGTAAGCGCCAACATGGCTTCACTAAGGGCAAATCATACATGTCAAATTTAGTGGCCTTCTACAATGGGGCATTGGTGGATAAGGAACAACAAGTGACATCATCTACTTGGACTTGTGCAAAGCATTTGACACTGTCCTTACCTGACATTCTTGTCTATAAAAGGTGGAAGCACAGATTTGATGAAGGACCACTCAGTGGATATGGAATTGGTTGGACATTCATGCTCAGAAAGTTGTGCTCAACAGCTCAGTGTCTGTGGAGGAAAAACCTCATTGTAGCCTTCCAGTACCTAAAGGGGGCCTACAGGAAATAGGCATAAGATGCACGTTTAGATCAGCTATCAGGAAAAAATTCTTTACTGTGGAGGTGGTGAGGCACTGGAACAGGTTGCCCAGAAAAGCTGTGAATGCCTCATCCCTGAAAGTGTTCAAGGTCAGATGGGATGGAGCTTTGAGCAACATGGTCTAGCGGAAGATGTCCCTGTCCATGATGGGAGGGGACTAGGTGATCTTTAAGGTCCCTTCCAACCCAAATCATTCTATGATTTTATGGTTCTATGACAAATGGCCTCTTCATCTAAACAAAGTGAGAGGTTATTTTCTTCTCTTTCTGCTTTTCCTTCCTCTGTCTTTATTGCTTAGAATTCAGAGTATTTTAGGAGACTGTAGAGCTTTCTTGATCTCACTGACAATCTCATTTTATGGATATGTGCAATGTCCAGGCACTTTAAAGTAACAAACCTCTTAAAAATCTAAATAAAGAAACAAGAAGTCATCCCAAAACCTACATGGCTATGGGGATGCATTAAAATTTATTCAGGACTGAGGACTCTGTTTTGGTCAGAGCTGTTTAATGCAGGTCTGCACAAAAAACACATGCTGATAAGTGTCTGAGTCTTATTTATATGTTTCTACCTATCCTTACCTGGCTTGACAGTGTTTTTTCTCTTTTTTTTTTCTTTTTTCTTTTTTTTTTTTCCTTCTAAGCTGTGGAGATAGCAGCATGGGACACAGAACAGTGATATATGGCCACACTGATACTTGGATAATCAATAACTGAATAATAAAGAGAGTCCATTCCCCTTATAAAAGAAAGACAGTAATGAAAAAATCTCACAAGAGAAAAAGAGAGAGAGAGCCCTTTTCTGCAGCCACAGTGCAAATTCTCTTACCATCGCAGTCAAAATCCAGGATGGATATGGAAAGTATATCCCTTATTCCCTCTTCCATTTCCCCCTCCTGATTTTTTGCTTTTAATCTCTTTTCTCTAAAGAGTCAGAAATGTTTTGTTGCAGCAGTCAGATTCAGTTTTGCTTTTGGCTTGGTTTTTTTGGTATGTTTTGTTGTTTGTTTGGGGTTTGGTTTTTTTTAATCTCATATTTTTCTGTTTTGTTTTGTTAGTGTAACCTGTGGCTTTGTTTTCCCTTCCTGACTTACAAATTTGCTCTAATAAAAGCCCAAGACACAGATCATAATTTTTGAGTGGGATGAAATTAAAGATAACATTTGACTGATCCTCCATTGATGCCTACTGGAACTGACCTCATCCTGAGAAGCACCCCAGACATTTTATGTCTTCTGCACCACAAGGACCATGTGTAAAGCAGAACAAAGGTGCAGTGGCAGTAAGTGTCAATATACCCCTTGCTAGATTGATCTGGCCAGTCAGTACATTGCTGTGCAGCAATGATGATGTGCATTTCACTGGGCAGGGGCAGCCAAAGCAGGTATAGAAGGATTCTGGACCATTTGGAAACAGGTATCATTGTACATTGACTATTTTTCTCAGCAGAATAAAAGTTGTCAGAGACTGGGCTAGCCCCTCGTTGGTGGGTTCAATCTCCTAAAACTTCAAAAGCAGAACTTTAATTCCTTGTCTTTTAAAGCAGGGAAAAATTCAAAGTAAATCTGCATGTAAACCTTTCATGTTTGCAATATAGCAATATTGCTTTTTTTAACTGAGTCTCTTCTTCTACCTCCATAAATAATCTGTCCTTTATTTTTCTAATTTTCCAGTTACTTTGACCTAGCAGGTTGTTCCTTGTCATATGTCCTTTCTGTCACATTCCAAATTCCCAGTACCCACATTCTACACATCAGCAGAACTGTATCTGGAACATTTTTACACCTGGGAAAGACAAGTTTAATCATCCCACCATCTTACTTGACTTCCAGGAGCATTATGCTACCTGTTGCCCAATAATCCAAACAGTTCCTAATCCTCATTTATACACCTAGTCAATAAGCTCCTGAACTCTTTCTCGTCCCAAAGCCCTACTTATATTTCTGCCTCTTCACATAAATTGTATTTACTCTGATATGGCTATAGCCTACTACAGACTGCGGTTTTAGCCCATAAGGAGAGAGAAGAGCTGCTCTTTTCCTTCTTTCCAACAATTTTTGTAGTTTTAAAAATTGTTGTGTGCTTCACTTGATTTTTTTTTTTTTAATTTTGGCTATGCAATTTCAATTTGGTTTCTGATCTCAGATGCCAGTTTCTAGGAATTTAATTGTTCTTCTAACTTCCTGTTAAATTGTCTCCATCTGATCCAGATCTTTCTTTGAGTGAGTGCTCCACATTCAATATAACCCCTTAGCCTTGAGGCCCTTGAATCTTTATCAAAGTTGAGCAGCATGGAAGCCCTACCCCAGGTGCCCAGCTGCCTCCCAGTATGGTATTTGGATTCACCACAGCAGTGTGACATTTTTAACTCATGACTCATCCGTATTAGCTGGTGGTTCAGTACAACCCCTGACCCTTTTCTGTCTAACAGCTTCCCAGCCAGCTGCTTCTCATCCTTTATTTATGCAGTTGACTCAGCTTGTCTACGTGAAGTATCATGCACTTCCCCCTGCTCCATTTCAGCTCATCTTTCCCAGGTTGTCAAGATCATTTTGAATTCTGCTCTCGTTGTCCAGCCCCTCCAGCTTTCTCTCTCTCCACTTCCTAACACCTTGAGGATGGGGATTATTAATGAGCAACGAGCAGTGCAGGGCAGCTCCAACACCAATCTATTTTCATAGGAAAACTGATACTTGCCTTCTGTGTAAAAGTTTCAAACAATTTTAAACACACACACACACACACTGTCCCAGATCCCTCCAGACCATGATTTCTTTACTTTTGAGAATATCAGGAGTGGTAGGGTCAGGAGACTTCCCAAAGCCAAGACACAAGGGATTCAGTGCTTCTTGCCTGGCATGTCATAGAGGTGAAGTAGGTTGGTCTGACACAGCTGCTTCCCCCAAAAAATCCATTCTTTGGATGGAGTTTTGGTCTCACATCTTTCAAAAACTTATGACTACCTAATATAGCCATATTTTGTGGGCTCCTTCCATTTTTAAAGATGGGCATCTTCACAATAACAACCATCTCTGACAACAGCACATTGACCTTACTTCTTTCAATCGGATTCAGATCTTGGATACTCTATGTTAGATTATTTGCAGCATCAACTTGAATTATTTAGGGGAACAAAATAAACAATTCATAAAATTATGATTCTGACTTTTCAGTAGTATTAGGAAATGGTGAGAAAATTCTATCCATATTCCCTGATGATTTTAAATATTTTTGAATAAAAAGCTCAATTTTAGATGTACAAATCATCTCAATTTTTCTTAGTTTGCCCTAAATTCATTATTATTTTCCCTGTAAAAAATATGCATTTTTTAGAAAATCTGCCTATAAGAAAATAATAATAAAAAAAGAGTAGCCACTTCAACTCTAGACTGCATAGTCTCAAAACACATATAACTTAATTCAGCATGGATCCACAGTACGTTCCAGACCCATCAAGATAACTTTGCTCATAATGTGATTTTCAGTGTTTGTGAGAATAGGTTATTGGTTAAACAGATGGGGAAAGAGGGGAGCGAGGAGAGCTTTTGAAGTTATGAGATCACAGAAAATTTATTCTGATGGTCGAATCAAGGGACTTGAAAACTGGTGATAAAAAAAAGGATTTTGCAATTTCTCATGTCTAGTTAAATTTGTATCTACTCAGGGTATTACCCTTATACTGCAGCTGAAAAACTTGTAAGACATCCAAGGTTATACTGCAGCAGGGCACCTTCCCTGGCTTCTAATAAATTTAAACTAAGAGGGCCCTGAGATATTGAGACTAAAGCTGAAATAGTATTCTATCTGACATGTTAAGGAGAGCAAATGATCCTACCCGAAAGGATGAATTTTGCTGAATGGGCACTCTGCTAAAATGTACTTAAAGTGATGCCAAAACAAATATTCATATTTGTGACTGCAATTATCATTTATATGCAGTATAAAGCACCAGCTAGAACAGAAGAAAAATAAACTTTAATAGATGGGATATTCAGAAACTGCAGCACCAAAGGATAACTACAAGCTTCAAGTCAGTTAGCAAACAGCTACAAAGAAAGAAATTAATTCTTTAGTTTTGACTCAGCCAGGTGGTACAGGGATTTTTTGTGAGCTATCCCACGATCAGCCCCCAGCTGTGTGCCCTGGCAGAGGCCAAGTGCCCAGGGCAAGGGGCATGGACATAACCACCTGCCCCCAAGATGCTTTGATTTCAGCTCTTCCCCTGGCTGGCTGCTGGCCAGAAACTGCACTTCTCTTGCCTTGTAAGATGTCCTTCATCCCTCAAAAGCAGTGACAGACAAATTTCCTGCCCTTTCATTCCAAGGGTTTCCCTTCCTCCCCCGGCACAAAGGACATAATTTGTATCATTTTGCATCTGCAGGAGTTCTCATTAAAACTTGTGGACCATTGTCACAGTGATTATCCTGCTTTTCTAAAATTAAGGGCATGATTAGAGGAAAATAAAAACTGTTCATGGCATTCTCAGAGTAATAAACACATATGCAAATAAAAAGATAAAACTCTCTCAGTTTCTTAGAGAATTTCCACAGACCAAATGAGTATAATTTTGCTTGCTTGGTCCCAAATAGAAGCAAAATATCCCTCTTTTGTCACAAGTTCAGCATGCTATTGCTTGTTGTTGTCGTCACAACTATTATCTAGAAACAGAGATAGTAAAAAACAATTCAAATTTTAAAAGTGCTGGTATGTGCCAACAAATGTTTGTGTCAAAAAGATGAAGCAAGGGGCTATGAAAGAACTATAGAAGTTTAGAAATACTGATACAGGTATTTAAGTAACTAAATGCAGAGATACATATCTCGTTTTTATCACTTCAACAATTTTGATGTCAACTCTTTTACCCCACTTAAAAATCAGACTTGCAAGTTTATTCAGCCTCAAAAATCACATATCCCCATCAACAGCATCATGAACACATATATAGGTTGGACTTGTATCCTGTCCCAAACCCATAGACCAAATTCCTCCTGTCAAAGGGGGTTACATTCAGGCAAACTACAGATTGGTTTTTTTTAGACAAAGAATTCTCTCTTGTAAACACTAGACCACACTAATAATAAAACAACAATAATAATGATAAAATTCAGCAAAGCATAAAAACTTGTAGAACAGTAATAGTGGTGATTTTGCCATTTTTATGAGGCACTAATCTAGTTGCCTCATACGGAAACAGATTATGGTCTCATAAAACAGTACAATGGATCTATGGTATAATGACTTCAGTAGGTACAACAGCAGCTTTACTACAGCTCCTCTCCTGACAAATTGTATGATGTAGGATGATAAGGATAAATATAAAATCAATCTAAATTTTATTTGATTGTGATTTCCACCTTATCAGGACAGAAAGACACCACAAGAGAGCATGAAGTACCAAAGGCAAATGCAAAAGCTCAACCTATAATAAAAGACAAGCTAACACTCTCAGCTGCCTAACTACAAAAATATTTCAGCAGATGCACAGAGCACTAAAAGTATTTACACAATTCATACAAAGTAACAGCTTTAAAAGCAAGTCATCAGCTATACAATAGGAAAGAGTAAAAAGGCAGAATTAAGTAAATGGAAGTCCCCCTTCAGAAGCTGTCATTTATATCAAATCAGCTTGTTTCCTTTCTCTGTATGGAAGAATATCAAAACTAGACCTTTTAAATGACTATATCACATATTTTATGCCAGCCTAGGAAAAAAGGTACAATTAAAATTTTTCTGGATTGTATATTTTTTCTACTTTGTGTACAAAGAAGTAATTATACATATTTGATTTTATTTTAAATATTCATACAAAATGGATGCTAACCGAATATGACTCAGTATCCCAAATATGTACAGTATAAAGACTGATAAACAATAGAGAGTGGTTGTATATATTTAGTGGGGGTCTGCTCCAGTGTTCAAAAATTTACCTAATTCCTGCTTGCATCAGGTACCAATGTAATATCATCATATTACCTCTATTTTTTTGTAACAATTTGAATTTAAAGATCAGAGAAGGACCTACTTTTATTTTAGTGGTTGTACAGTATGTAACAGTGTGAGATGCTGATCTGTAATTGTAGTGCCTTGTTTCTAAATACCACTGTACTTCTAGATAAAACCTGAATCTCTCTGATCATTGATGATAGGACTGTGAAAATTTAAGTCACTCCTGAATTTTTCTAAACTCCTTGTTGGATTTACAGCTCTATTTCAGAGTCATTAAAAACAGTTTGGAGGGATTGTAACAGAATAGTTATTATTGTGCTGCACTTCAATAGCATTGCAATTTTTGACAGAGCCTTATGATGTACAATCCGCAGGTATATGAATATCCTTGCAAAATCAACCCTACTTGGTTCCATTTAAATGCTGCTTTGGGTTTTGGATGCTCCTGCTGCTTCCAAAAACCATTTCACTCAAACACCTCCCATGGTTGTATGGCAGGCCCTCATAGAAGCTGTAATCAAGAATATCTCTCCGCTCCCCCACACTGCTAAATTACTGTTTGTGTTCCAGGATTAAGACCTTTAGGCACTAGGAGAACAAATAACAGTGCCTGCCCTGAAGAGTCTGTAAACTGAAAGATAAGTTGTGCAACTTTCTAGGCTAGCTGGTTCACAAGCCTGCTCTGAAAATGGCCTCTCAAGCATCTGAAAGTGCTAGAAGCTTACTCTCCCAAATATTCTCTTCCACATCTTCATCTCAACAACTCCATGAGTCGACTGCTACCTTGTCTGCTTTCTGATACACCAATAACAACTGTTCACCATTGTCTCCTCATATTGGCTGATTCTGTCTTCAGACACAGGGGTTTTATAATAGTACCATGAAAATCTGTCCGATGAATGAACAGAAGCAAGAACCTAACAAGTGCTATAAATTACAGATGTTTTCAAGCCCTGCCTCCAAAACTGTGGCTTACAGAGGTGAGTGAGATGCTGATTTTGGAAGGGGTTGAATATGAGAGTTCAAGGAGACTTTAGCAAGATTTTTAAATACTCAGCTTTACAAAGAATCAGTTTGCACTGGGATACTTGCAGTCCTCTGCTGCAGAAATTTAGTTCAGAGTTTGTTTGTTTTATATAGCCTCATCTATTGCTGCAGCTTATAGCCATAATTGTAATAAAAATGATAGATGACAGGTGGAAGGGAACATTTCAGGCATTGTGTTACTCTAAGCAGAGTAATGTTACATAGCAATGTCTCTTGGAAAAAAAAAAAGACTCTTTGATTGAAACTGGACTTGATAACAGTTGTACATGCAGAAGACCTGGTAGAACACGACAAAATGTCTCAGAAATGCAAGGGCCAGACATGTGGGATATTAAAACACACATATCCAGTAGAATGAGAGATGTAAATATAGGAATCTGTCTGTTAGCAAGTAGAAATCGAGATAAATATATATGCCATAAATGACTAAAAGAGTACCTCAGGATTTTTAGCTGTTGGATTTTCTTTGCCTCTCAACCCTCCCTTACAATTTCCTTCTCTTTTACATGATCAGAAGTAAGGCTATGTGGCCTGGGGAGCATGATGTTATTGCTGTGGTTTGCAACAACCAGGCAGCTGTCTAGCAGTCAGATACACTGACACAGAAGCAAAGTTATCTTACTTTTATGTAAATTCCATCTTTGACCTGCATGTAGCAGACGGTGCATATTTTATTGTGTTCACTGGGTTTTCATTAGACCCCTTGTCATTTGCTGAAAGGTTTTTTAACTTCATTTAAATCTCGTTGTGCCTCAGAAATGTCAATAAATGTCATTGTTATCATCAGTTTTGTCCTGGGTTGACTTTTCTGAGTTTTCTGTCTTTGGATTTGATTAAAATTGGGAAATAAATAGCGAATAACATATTGATTGCAGGCTGGGAAAGGTTGCAGATAATTTATTATCTGTTGAGCATGATACCAAGGTTTTTTGTACCAGAATCTTCAGGCTAAGAAAATTCATTCTGATGGGAAAGTGGGGTTTATAGCTATTCTTTAGTGCAAAGTAGTTTTTCAAGTCTTTGCTTGGTCATCTATAGACCATAAATCAAGTTAAGATCAATGGTCGTTACCTCATACTGTTAGTTTAGCAGACCTTAAAAAAGAGGCTATTAGAGATTATTAAACTTGAAATCAAAATGCCTTGCTTACAGGGGGGAACAAAAAAAAAAAACAAAACCCACCCAAACAAATAAAAAAGAAAAAAAAAAACCCAGACACTGTCTGTGAACATTAATCTAAACCATAATTCATTGTATTAACAGTAATTTTATTATATTCCTTTATCCAGCCTTACAGAAGAACAGGTATTTGGAGCTATATGTCCTAAACTGACATTTTTACATTTTTCAATACTGCATCACTATCCAAGAGAATAAAAACTTAACTCACCAGCATATGCTTCTGCACTTTTCATCATACCAATGAGCCTTCAAGAATGTTTCTGCTTTCAAATCTTTTCATGACTGGGAAAATCTGAGCATAACAATGGTGATGATTTATAGAAAGCAAAATGAGACAAAAACAGATAAGACATCAATCAGGTTCTTCAGTCTTTCCTGTTTACCTCTCAGAGAGTACCTGATCTAATGCCCATTTAGTCTCAAGAAACTCATTTACAATTTCAATAGTAATTACAGTTAGAGACTTTGCCTCTAACTGCTGTCACAAGAGGAGACTGCCGGTATTAACTTCAAACCAAATTAGTAATCAAAAAACATATTAATATGTCTGGTGAGCTGAAAAATCACCGTTATATTTTATTCCCCTGAAATACCAAGAGTGCTGCTGTTTATTAAAAGTACAGGACAGTTCATGTAAGCAACTGTTCCACCACAAAATAAGAAAGAATACCAGAATGCCAGTACAGAGCTCTTGGTGAAAGCCGGACCCTGAAAACAAACCCTCTCCCTGCCTTTGGGCCCCACAATCACAGTAGCCATTCTGTGGCTCCAATGGGCTTGCAGGCTGGATGCCAATGAATGCCATTAATGTTAATTTCCAGTAGCACAGAAGAATATATTATGCTACTCCAGAACTATCTGAGACACCCCATTTCCATCATCTCTAAGTCCTTGACAATCTTTAATCTGCTCCTTCTCACTCCACTGAAGGTAAGGAAGTCACAATCCACTGTTGCCTGTTTCTCAGATGGAACATTTTGCATCATATGGGATCATTTGCTGATCAGGTTAAAACTGGTTCTGTGATTACTATAGCATTGAATTCAAAAGACCTTGAATTATTCAAACAGTTCTCTAGATTGAACAGGCCTGTCTCCCTGTATGGCAAGTGCAGAATAACAGCAATACATAACCAACCAACATAGTAAAAGGCGCCTGTTTAGGCATGTTACTCCTAAATTAAGAGTAATATAGTAATTTATTTTCTCTATATTAATCATTCAATTTAAGAGATATAGATGAACAATGCTCAGAAACATTTATATACCCAGGATGTCCACGTAATAACAGTTTATACATATACCCGTCCCTGGCTTCTGGTCAGGTTTCTCATGTATGTCCATAGTCAGTAAATGCATTAACAGATGATTATTAGTAATACAACATAAGCCATTTTACTTGTATTGAAAGCCCCAAATTCAGTACCTCTGGAATATTCAAAACAAAAACAATTAAATGGTGTAATATGAGAGGATTAAACTTAATATTATCTTTGGGTCATTTACACAGAATAAACTTGTTTTCATCGACAAACTTTGTGAGTGCTGGAGAACAGAATTGCCATTTATTAAAGGAAAGGACTCTTGTGAAAAAAGGACAAGCCAGAAGAGCTGTCTCAATGATAAGAGGTAGAAATAAACTGTCTAGAGACATGATGCCATCACATAAGGTAGTGAGGTACATGAATTTTGTTCTGTGTTTTATTCATTTGTAATATAAGGGGGTCATGGTGCACTTACTGAGAGCCCAGATGATTGTATTGCTCTTGAGCTATTCCTTTTCCACTAATGCGAAAACAGAAATGTAAAGCATATAGGGAAAATAGCCTAGGTTTGAAGGAGAGTAAAACAGCAAACAGAGCACAAAATCATCCCTGTGCTTCCATTTCAAGCTGAACCATGACATTAGCCTGTGAACCTCAGTTCCCAACCTCATTCCCTCTGTATCCAGATCCTCCCTTCCACCAGCAGGCTCCTAATGGTATTGTTGTTAAAGAAGAAACAGACTCTTATATGCAGTCCTTTGGGGACAGATTCTATAAAAGTAAATAAAAGAGGAATGTTACTGAAATCATTCTGTTTCTTGCCCCAAATTATTCAGACCGTGCCAATGACCCAAGCAACAAAAAACTACTTACTCATTGTCAGTTGCAATAAACAGGCAAACACACTGGAGAGTTATTTTGGATAGAAACATATCAGATGTTTCACCTTCCAACATTTCTAGCCAAGCTAGAAAGGGATTTTTCAAAAATTTCTAAGAGACTTCAGCAACACACATTCCATGAAAACAAATGGGACTTTTACTCCTAGTTGCATTTCATTCTCCTCAATAAGTCTAATACATTATTTTCAACATTTTTGTACCTTGATTACAAATATCTGCAGTGTTTCCCAAGGTACAATTAGGCTTAGCAAGCTTCCTACCCAAATCCTACTGCCCAAATATTAATACATTCTAGAAACTTGGAAAGACTAAGTCCACACACACCAGTTTCATGCCCTGACCACTAAGCTGCCCTCAAGCATTTGTACTTGGGGGAAGAATATGTCAATGTCTGTGAGAGTAAAACCTCACTGGTACAGGCAACAGACCTGGTTCATAAAAATACAGAGCATGATCACTAGAACTTCATTTCTGTGAGGTTCACACATATCTTGAATTGCTGAAAATTAGTGTAAGATATCTAATGGAAAAAATAAGCAAAGAAAAATCTTGGAATAAGGGCTTTTTTACATGAGTAATATTCTGCGTTTCCGCTGCAGTATCTCTTCTTTTCATCATGGTGTTTCAGGGAATGGCAAACCCTTTCACCTTAAAAACAATCAATGGGAGGTTTCAAATAGTATGTGGGGGTGGGTGATGTACATATATAAATTTTTTTCTGATTTTCCAAAGCACCCACTTAGCAATGATTCCATAACATCCCATCTACTCACTGGACAGCATCTGTATTTTAAACTGCAACACTGCATCCTGCATCACTTCAAAGCTAGAACACAATAAGAATGCTCCCTACACTCATGATCCCATGCTAATGCCTGCTGCTGCTGACACAGGGGCAATGCCCAATCAACTGTCTGAGCAAAGTGTTGACAGGCCCCAGAGATGCTTCTCTGCCCCTACCGTGATGAGAGGGCAAAAGGAGAAGGAACAGAGTCCATTAACAACTTGAGGGGGGATGTCAAGGGATTAAATATTGTTCTGAGCTTGGTACAAGATGTGGAATGACTCACAGCTCCTGCTCATCCACTGGGAAGAGAGGAGCAGGCTGCAGAGAGAGATAGTGAGGAAGAGGCTGCAGAGGGAAGATGAGCAAATGGTACTGCAGAGGAAGAGCAGGATTCAGTCCAAAGTTTTAGGTACAACCTGGGTTGAGAAGAAACATATAGTTGTGTTGTCACACATGCTCCTACCTGAAGCCCTTGAAGGGTGCAATACACTCCTGCAGTTCTCCCTGAGCCCAGCATCATTGATCAGGGATGCTCCCCCTATCTGTTTCTCTTTGTTTCCTCTTTGCCCACTGCCAGTGGAAATACCCAGAGTATGAAGAAGCAGTGCCTGTCCTGTAAGAAAATGCAGAGTTTATCTGCTTGGCTGAGTAACACAAAGCCATAATTTTAGTTCCCTGTGACTAGCTGAAGCTTGATGTTCATCTCAGAAAAGGAATCTGGGAAACCTCTTATCTTCTAAGGTCCAGGTGTGTCAGTGAGCAGAATGGCTTTCCTTACACACTTTATTACAGTTAAACATCTGGTTCTTAGCCCTTCTCAGTCTTGCAGACCCCTGCATATTTTCATTGTTCATTTCACTAAATCACCTTCTTTTTTAGATAAGTTGTACTTCAGAAAACCGTTATTCAACTCTGAGTATTGTAAATTTTGCTGAAATTAATCCAACCCTTTAATCAAGCAGAGAAAAAGTGCATCATTCCTACACTGTTTTAGTGAATGTCACAGAGTGTATAACAAAAGAAATGTTTAATTACACTGCCAGTAAGGCTTATTCAGACCCCCACCATCCTCCTCATCCCAGTACAATAGCAATAATCAAGCTAATCAGGAAGCCGGTGTTTATAAATCAATTAATACATCAATTAATGTACTGCTTAATATGCTGCCTAGAGCAGCTATTACTGGCAGTACATGCCTGTTAATTGCTTCCTTCCTACTCTACTAGCTCAGTGGGAATCTATTGGCAAAAGGCACCTCTTATATTCATTTCACTGATATTGAGGAAGATGCTGGACTGTTACATTTGTGGGTGGTGGCATGAAATAACCGTGAGCCTCCCTGTTCCCCTGCCTCAAGAGAAAACTTCCTCCTACCAGAAGCAGAGGGTGAAACACATTGCTTTGCAACATAAGACATGCAATCAAGGACATTGCGTCTCAGACTGCATCCCAGCCAGCCCCCTCTCCCCTGACAGCAGCATCAAGGCCTGCTGAGGGACTGCATAAGTCACAATACCAGCCTAAAAACTGATGCTGTAGGATGTGTGTGACACATCAGCAGGGACCCTACACCTTTCAAAAACTGTTAAATGAGTATTCTGTGAAGTAGCTGTGAATAATTGCAACCTGTTTTCCCTCAACACAGCAGCACACCATAAATCAGAAATTAGCTTCAGAGGTGTAGTCACAGAAGCCACAAAGAAGTTAATGTCACAGTAGGGTAAAGGACCTTATGAACTCCTTCCTGACCATCAGTCTCCTGTTTTAGCCCTGATGCTTTTCCTGAGATTCACTTCCTTTAACTGTCAGTGCTTAAAACACAGACTTACCAATCAAGACCAAGCTTAATTGCTAGTGAAACTTGACAATACACCTTGGAAAAGTCTGTCACTGTTGTAAAACATATTGCCGTTTTTAGCTCTGATGCAAAATACAACAGTGCCCTGTAGTTTTAAGTAAAATCTTAACAAGCTTTTCACAATACATTTTTGACACCACTACACACTTGATTGTTCAGCATTAGTTAATGCAGCCTTCAGTAACTATAAAGTATAGCCTTACATTACAATGGCCCGAGTTATCCGTTTGGATTAGAGCTGAGATTTCAGGAGGGATGAGGTTGGGATTTGGATCAATCTTGGGCTTCCACTAGAATACTGCGAAAAAAACATTCAAAGAAACTTTTTTTTTTTATGTTGTTGGGGATTTTAATGAGCTTGTTTTGAGTCGGTTTGGGGTTTTTTGGTGGTTTTGTTTGTTTGTTTGGTTGTTTGTTTTTTTTTTGTGAGGCAAGGAGTTGGTTCTTTGTGGTTTGTTTTGGTTTTGGTTTCTCTCCATGTAACAGAAGGGAAACAGCACTGGCTAAAAATAGATTTGTTCACTTCCAATCTCCATCTTGTTTTCATCGTTTCTTTTTCTGCCTTCCCTCCCTGAAGTGGGAAGAAACCATCTTAAGTTTCATTATTGCAAAAAAAAGGATAAATAAGATTTTTTTCCCCCCTATGAGAGGTTATTATAGGCTGGCAATCAAGTTCTAATTCTACTTAGTTACATAATTGTTCTAGTTAAGTTATATTACCTTGAGCATATGACATATTGATTCATTGGCTTTCTGTACAATTAGACTGCAATAAATCAAAGTAATTTGCTGCTATATTACATGCAGACACTTGTATGAGGTCTTGTTATCTTTGATCTGCCACAAAAATTTTTGTACCTTTGTACATGCAAGAAATATATAATAATCTATGGAAATAATTTGTCTACTTTTAAATTCTGAGACACAGAATTTTTGCACAAATCTTAAAAATGTTTATGTCTTTAGAGTCAGCACTTCAATAAAAACCAGCAAGTCAGAGACAAACATAAAACACAGTAATAACAATAAATTAATACTGAATATTCTTCACAGGAAAAAAACCCCCACCAAAATCCAAAACCCTCAAAAATCCCTAAAACAGCAAATGAAAAACAGATTGTGAAGTCCATGAAGTACTCAGATGTGGAGAAATTGACTCCAGTCATCATCAGATCATCAGATAAGGTGTTAACTCTGAACAGCATCTTTGTTAAGTGAGGCAATGAAGATGATAAATACATACCAAAATGTACTAGAAAACAAATGGGGAAATAAGATATTCTGGAGCTGTGAAATTGATGGTAAATTTGGAATGGCTGATACTTTCAAAAGCCCTCTGTATTGACTAAGCACTGCTTCAAATGAATGGCAAAGAGCTCTCAGCAGCTGAGGGATATGAGCTTGTTCAGTGCTCAACAACTTTGAACAGCTCTCTCTGTAGCCTACAAACCCCATCAATTTTCAAACTTGCAAAACACTGACTACATAAACTTCCATAGTCAAAGTCCTGGGTTTTCAGCACAGGTGCATTTTTCAGCAACTCTGGTGTTTTTAATGAGATAATTGCCAAAGAATCCTTTCTGTCTCAAGTTAGCCACGTAAGACAAAATTATTTGAAACATCATTGCAGCCTATGCAATCTCAGCACTGGAAATGGGGGCAAAATTTGAAAACTGAAGGAGCACATTCCCAAGCAAAAATGTGGGTATATAGTCATGGTTTGGAGGATGATAATTGGCTCCAGATTGCAACATAAGAAAATAATTTTAAAGCCTCAACATCCACTCCCTACTGGGGAGAACACCTTCTCCTGGATAATTTTTTTTCCTCAGCATCCAAAACACAAGGTTATTTTTATTGTAAAATGAAACTATTTCACAGGAATGGACTGTTTTACATCATGAAGTTTACTCTCTAGTTTTCAAGGGATTTTTTTAAAAAATGCCACCTTTCAGAAATACACAAAACATTTAAGTTCTATAAAAAGCATCCTTTCATAGAAATTAACCCGTAGTTATACACAAATGCACTTCTTAAAGAAAGAGATGTAAAGACTCAGGACTAATACTACCTGCTGTACAGCACGAATAATTCAGTTGAAAACTAGGTGAAGAAATATTTTACATAGACATTTACCTTAGATTTCTTGACCCTCTGACAAGGTTTAAAAGAGTTCATTGATCTTAAGGCCACGATGCCACACAGAAACATGATATCCTGGAGGACAATAGCTTACACAATCAAAAATTTTCTGTTCCTCTGCGAACTTTTCATTAATAGACTTCACGAAATAGAATTTGTCTAGTCTGGAGATGCCACTGATTTTCAAACAAAACAAAGATATATTGGAGCAGGTATGGCATGATTCACTGCTGGTGACATAGACATAGAGGGCACATTTCTGGACAGGAATGTGAAATAGAGATAGCAAGGCAATGTTGAAGGAGAGAAAAGGAATTTCCATATACCATTTTTAGGAGAAGTCAGAAGAGGACAGGAAGAAAAAAAGGTAAAGAGAAAGAAAATCTTTGTTCCAGCAAATAGAGAAAGAGACAACAATAGCCAAGATTAAGGAAAGAATGAAAAGAAACAAAGAATTGCCATAGTTAACTTAGCAAGACTATGGGCACATATTAATAAGCCTGTCACAAAGAGAAATGGAGGGCACAGCAGCATGCATTTTGCCACCCTGGGGTTAAAATTGGCACATAATACAAACATACAGAATTACTGAAATAAACTGTGGTCTTAAAAATACTAGAGAATGCTCATAATTTTATAAATAACAAAGTAGTAAGAGACAGGATATGCAGTCAAAAAGCAGAGTGATTTATATGCTCCACTGAGAAAGCCTCTTAGTGCTGAAGAAATCACCAGACTGAAAATGGACGTGCCAGTTCTATACAGAAAAATTTTGAGTCATGGACCATTACAGTGTCTCCTATGAGGAGAAGCTGAGGTTACACTTCCTTATCAAGCAGAAAAGGTACCAGTCTCCTGACTGAACTAATACATTACTTCTGAATAGCTCCAAATCTTGCTTCAAATCTACTGCATCACTCTTACCAAGCAGCTCCAAATCTATCACAAGTTACTACTGAAATGTGAAATGGTGAGAGAAGTTTGTTGGTAGAACCCAGAAGACAGAAGGAGAAGAATGACTGACTTCACTTTCCATCAGCAAGAACTAGTTAACATATTCCTACAGATGACTAATCAGAGACAAGATCATGAAAAAAAAATATTTCTTCTGGTAAAATAGGTCAGGATAATTACAGTTATCTGTTGACAATATGGTAATATTGCAAGGAAAAAAATCAAACCCTAAAACAAAAGACAAGATCATCAACAATAACATGTGTTAACACTATCCAGAAGGCCAATGGGGAGTTAAAACTACTTTTATAAATACAGATTGTACAGTCTTTAATGATTTAAGCCTGTAAAGCACTATATAACTGCTAAGAATAGGCCAATGGTTGCTCTCCCAATAACACCACTTCTTTCTCCATCAGTGCACAGCTTTGCCTAAAATAAGGTATTTTTTCTCCCATTCTCTCCTCTTGCATAGATAATTATGTAGACACACTCTCCAAAGTTATCATCATTATCTCTTATGAAACAGCTATTTAGTGTGTTTAAATGCTCACTTAATGCTTACTATTAAAATTATTGCCATTGGAGAAAAAAAATACCTATCTTTTGTTCTATTCCTTCTTTTTAATACTCTAAATGTTCCTTCATATGGAGGAAGATACAAATGGGAACTTTGTCTGTATTTTTGATTATCTGCTGTTGTAACAAGTGTTCTGGGGATGTTAATTAAAGACTGTAATGCCTCCTGTCCCTGGCCAAGGTCATTAACATAGCAGAACACACATTATTTTCTGTATCTCAGAATTGGAAAAGCTGTACTTATACAGCTTTTACTTATTGTCATTTGTTTAACACTGCCATTTAGACAGACTGTGTCAGGCACAAGCTGTGGGCCTCATGAAGTACTCCAAGGCCAAGGTCCTACACCTGGGTTGGGACAATCCCAAACACAAATGCACTCTGGGCAGGGAGTGGATTGACAGCATCCCTGAGGATAAGGACTCGGGGTTCTTCACTGAGAAGAATCATAGAATCATAGAACCGATTGGGTTGGAAAAGAGCTCTGAGATCATCAAGTCCAACCCTTGGTCCAACTCCAGTCCATTTACCAGGTCATAGCACTCAGTGCCATGTCCAATCTCAGTTTAAAAACCTCCAGGGATCGTGAATCCACCACCTCTCTGGGCAGCCCATTCCAATGCCTGAGCACTCTCTCTGCAAAGAATTTTTTTCTGATCTCCAA
>JAOXXN010000001.1:114140339-114160382 GCA_026770055.1 Myrmophylax atrothorax | reverse complement strand
TGTATTTTTAGACAGTGTATTCCACTTAGAACTCAAAAGATCATGCATACCTTGCTCCAATTTTGCAATTATACTGTAGCAGAGCTTGAAGTAGAGCTGTCAGGGGGCAAGGAGAAAGTTTCAAAGCTTCAGCTGTTGCCTCCTGGACCAAGGATGGCCAGTGCTCATTTGAGACATTAGCCTATTATAAAAGTGAAAAACAAAAGAAAGAAAGGAAAAAAAAGATTAAAATAAGTTTTAAAAAAGGAAAAAAAAGAAAATAAGGACTTTATAGTAGTGTGTTTGCAGATCTCTAGAAAGTATGTTTAATTCACACTGTTCTGAGTTATATAAAGTATTTAGCAGGTTAAAAAGATACTTTTTAAAGAAACACAAACCAGTAGTTGATAAAAGTGATGCAAAAAGTCACATTAACTTGACACAGCACCACCTTTTCCAGCATTCCACTTCCTCATTTATGCAAATTATCTTTTTGTTTTATCCATACAAGTTTTAGTAATGCTTCAGAAAACCTTGTTTGCTCTTCAGTTTGTGTATCTTCATCTTATATACAAGACTATTCTAGAATGTAGAATTTATCCCCAGAAGAGACATTTTCTACCAGCAGGGAAAACCAACCCCAAGATGGTCATTATCTAATGGAGCAACTTTTAGGCAAAGCCATGCATCTTAAGATTCCAAGAGGAGAGAAAAAAGAAAAAATGGCTTAAGAAAAACCTTATTATTATCCCCATTGTGTCTGGATGGCATTCAAATTCCTGTACTTCATTTGGACAGATAACTGGGAGAGAAATAATTTTCAAACACAGAGCTTTCTTGGTCCTGAGCAAGGTTTTCACTAGGCTTTTGCACATTTAATAAAACCAGTGCAGATTAGAGAGTCTGCAAAGAAATCCACTCACATCAGCTGCTCTGCTCATTCAGAAAGCACAGATGAGATAATCAAATTCATGCTAATCACATTTTAAACAAAGTTCTGTGTATTCTTAAGCCATTCAGGCCAGCAATTAAGGAAGTAGGATTAAGTTAGAAGGTACCTTCTGACTTGGGAAGCATTTAAGAGCAATAGCAAACAGGGAGCAGACCACTAGAAAACTGACAGAAGAACCACAGCAGGAAAAATACTGCCACTTGATAAATTCCGCCTTTTGAAGCACTTGTCTACATTGAGGGTGATTCTCTTCCCCCCAAAGCGCAACAGCTTTGCAGCTTTATCCTCAGTAAAACTGACTGCCTTTTCCTCCATAAGATCTCAGAATATAAGAGATTGCTTTGCCTGATTTTGACTATGGCTCTTAGCTGGGTTTTCTGTTAAAAAACATGAAAAAGCGTTAGCCAGGGTCACAGCAATATCTACATTTTACACTAGGCTTTAAAGCAGTCTGTAGTGCACTTCAAGTTTCTAGTGTGACACTGCTTAAGAGAATAAACACTTGCCACGAATCTGAGGTATGTTCACCTTGCCCCTCAGTGCAATGAACAGAGTAATTTTCTTTACACCACAAGGTACACTTCCCTTAGATTGTTTTTACACTTCAAGGCAAGGTACCATATCTGGAAATTACATGTGGCATAAAATTACTTGAAATGTGACTGGCGTCTCCAGGCACCAGTGCAGAAAAAAAATGTTTATTAAGGCAGTCATCTGAACAAGAGGACAGATACTTGAAGGGTACATCAATTTACATGATCAAACTGAAATTGTTATTAGACAAATAAGCCTTATTGAACAAGTTAGCCTCTTTATGTGCATAGCAGTTCTGTGGGATTCTTTCACTGCAGCCTCTCTTACAAAAAGACATTCTAAGAATACTCCACTGCCTCTTGAAGTTTCATTTTATTCTTTAGCTGTCATTCATAAAATGCCAAGTCATTTAAACAGGGTCTTCATTTAAAGATTACAGAAGCCCTACATCCCCATCAACTCCTGTTAAATCATGCAGTTATGTTATACTGGTTATCCTACCATGCAGATTTCCAGTGCGAGCATAGCTAGCCTGAGCAGACTAGACAACTTCCCATTCCAGTTGCCCTGCTGGGATGCCAGCTGCAGACTCTTTCTGTAACACATCTCAGCTCCAATCATCATTCTCTGAGACTGATAGACTTTTGCCAGCCACTGAAAATAAACATCCAACAAAATTAGTTATGAAGCCACCAAAACACACATCTCTTAGGTAATAATAATTTAGTTCCATTTATGAGAGTACCACAGCATACTATTAGCTAAAACACCACCATGCACCCATACATCATTCCAACAGCATACTTCATTCCTATCTGCAGAAAAATGTGGTCTGCTGCAGACCTGGCTTACTACAGAAACTTATTTTGGGAGCTCCCTAGACCACTCACTGACACCTTTTTGATAGATTTTCTCAGCCCACCTGACTTATGCCAGAAACATCAAACATCTTACAACATGAGTACAGGTGATGGGTGTACACTTGTGTCACAGAGTTCCCAATCCAGCTGAATCATACTGAAGGTGACAGATACAAAAAATGAAATGAGAAAATCAGATACAGAGTTTCATGCTTCTGCTGCCTGCTCTGCCACCACAAGATGTCCTTGGATTTCCTCACAAAGACAAGGATAAGGATTCTAACTCCTCAATCTTTAATTCTATACTCATGTCACATTTTTTGAAGCAGATGCAGCCACAAGTTCGCAAATCCCTGACACATACATGATATACATGAATCATAGAATCAACTGGTTTGATTCTCTCTCTAAAGAATTTCTTTCTAATATCCAACCTAAACCTCCCCTGGCACAGCTTAAACCCGTGACCTCTTGTTCTACTGCTGGTTGCCTGGGAGAAGAGACCAAGCAAGAGACCAACCCCCACCTGCCTACAACCTCCTTTCAGGGATTTGTAGAGTGATGAGGTCATCCCTGAGCCTCCTCTTCTCCAGACTAAATAACCCCAGCTCCCTCAGCCTCTCCTCACAGGACTTGTACTTCACCAGCCTCATTGCCCTTCTCTGGACCTGCTGCAGCACCTCAGTATCTTTCCTGAACTGAGGAGCCCAGAACTGAACACAATATTCAAGGTGTGGCCTCACCAGCGCTGAGTACAGGGGAAGGATCACTTCCCTCATCTTGGTGGACACACCGTTCTTGATACAGGCCAGGATCCCACTGGCCTTCTTGGCCACCTGGGCACACTGTTGGCTCATGTTGAGCTTCCTGTCAATTAGTACCCCCAGGTCCCTTTCTGCCTGGCTGCTCTCCAGCCACTCTGTGCCCAGCCTGTAGCACTGCAGGGGGTTGGTGTGGCCAAAGTGCAGCTCCCGCCACTTGGCCTTGTTAAACATCATCCCACTGGAATCAGCCCAGAAGCTCAACATGACCTGACAATGTATGTTTGCAGCCCAGAAGGCCAACCATATCCTGGGCTGCATCCAAAGCAGTGTGGACAGCAGATGAGGGAGGGGATTCTGTCCCTCCACTGCGCTCTGGTAACACCCCACCTGCTGTGCTGCATCCAGCTCTGGGGCCCAACATAAGAGGGTTGTGAACCTGCCACAGTCAGACCAGAGGAGGTCCACAAAGATGATCAGAGGGGCACCTCTCCCATGAAGACAGGATGAGAAACCTGGGGCTATTCATCATGTTAATGAGAAGGCTCTGGGGAAACCTTGTTGCTGCCTTGCAGAACCTAAGGCAGTTCTACAAAGAAGCTGGAGAGGAAATTTTTCCAAAGGCATGGTGACCATCATAAGTGTATTTTGTGAAGTTGAAAACAAAACCCTTAAATGATCCTTGAACAGGGCTGCCTTTGACATATTAATTCAGTCTTTACTGTTAAGCCTTCTAGCTGATTTCCTGTGCAATAGATGTAAGACTTTTATGCAATTCCTAGCTTGTTTCCTACAATACATAAATGACAGCATATCTTAAGTACTATTTCTGCAGTGTGCAAGCCACAAAGTGTTTTTCAAGTAATCATGAAATCTAAAGTGGCTTGCTTACCATGACTGAGTAATGTATTCTAGAGATATGAGTGCTTTTGTATATATAACATTGTGATTTTCTCTTTGATCTCAGCTATCACATTTAGAAGTATCCTAATCTTGGAGTTTTAGAGCTCAACTTGAAAGTTTATCAAACAAAGTCTTTAAGACACATACACAGACACTTGGATATACCACATATTCCAATTTTTTTCCTTTTGGTAATCACCAGCCTCTACCACTCCGTGATAGTTCTGATCAATGGTCACATCTCTTAACTGTGCTTCAGACAGCCCATTTTAAAAACAGTCACTGCCTCCTTAAACTGTTGTGAATTTTACAGCTTATTTAAGGTAATTATCAAACAGGAATGGAAAAAAGCATCCCCAACAATACTGCACATATTGCAATAAATTATGTGCCTCTACAGAAAACACGATATTTGCAATAGTTTCAAAATTAAATCAGCTCCAACAAAAGCAAATTCTTTTTACCGAACAAGGACCACGACAAAAACTCTGTAAATTCAGGGTAGCAGAATCCATGTTTCAAACTTTTCACTCTAATTCTTTCCTTTAAGGATAATGAGTTGACTGGCATGCTCCCCAGAGGGACAGACTGCTGAAACTGATAATATCACAAGTAGCTGAGCACATTCTTTCACTAACTATGTGAAATTGCTGGGTATTGTCGGGTATTCCTCTGCTGGTGCTGACAGTAATGAATACCTGGTTTTGCACAGCTTCAACCACATGGGGGAATCACATTTTACTGTCTTCAATTTTCAGCTGGTAATCTCATACATGAGCATATTTAATACCCTTCTGATTTGTACCAGAACACCCACTAATAACTTCTCAAGCACACATTTTCAAATCCTTGCACTTGAGGACTTCACAGGTGGGGGTAAATTACAAGGATTTGCCTTCTAAAGATTTATCAGAAGTGCTGTTACCCCCTACCTGTGTGACTCACTGTCCATGCCTTATTATAGACCTAGAATTACAGGATCTACTATAAATCTTAATTTTCTGGGCTTCCTCATGGGAACAGATCTTGCATCGGGAATCAAATACACAGCTTTCTGCAAACCATGAACATCTTTTTCTCCCTATCACCACCCTCTGTGAGTGTCCCCAAAGAAATAAAACAATAAACCTCACAACATCTAGATGTTTAGCCACTGTGAAGTTTTCACTGCTGTTACCAACGAGCTGCCAATCCAGGCTTGGTGACTTTAGTAACATATGCATCATTTTGTAACATGTACAGTTTGGATCCCCAAAACTGTAGGCATGTCTTCCTCACAGGGAACTGTAATGACAGGTTATATGGGCTTTAGAATTGTTGATGACACTTTCAACTCCTGTCAAATCACCTCCAAAAAAGTCATGAGGTCTTATCCCTTTCTCCAGACCTCTTTTGACAATAACATGACACTAATAGCTGATTGTTGCTCTAACTATCTAGATAATATGTCATAACTTTGTTAGAACATCTGTTATTAATTTACATTGGGAAACATCCAGACAAAACTGATGTTTTTTTTCCAGCACAGTTCTTGCTGTGTGGATGCTTTGGAAAAATGATGCAGACATCGTTTACTTGGTGCATATTTAGCCCTTTTCAGTGACTGAACCAGGAGTATGTAAAGCATCTAATATGAGAGGACAGCTCTGCTTCTTTAATTGCAGTCAACATGTTAACCACATTATCTGTGGAAGCAGATGGGTTCTGACAATACATTTTCAAATCTTACTGAAATGCAACGCAAGTCAACACAACTGAGGTTGTGATCATTCAGCTATCAGAATGATCTGACTTGTTCAACCATCTTTTTTGCAACACAAAATCTTGATCTGATGTTAGCTGGTTTTGTATTTTTTTTGTAATTTTTTTTATTGTCACTCAAGACACTGTGGCCCTAGAAGTTATGAAAGACACATCAGAAGCTTCTGATGCACTTTGGCCTTTGATTTCTACACAGACATATAAAAACATTTACAAAGAGTTCCTCCTGGGAATGTAGCACTGGTACTGAATTTTATATACAGGCATCTAAATGCTTTCTTTCAATCACAGAACAGAAAAGCAAACACAATAAAGGGTTTGTCTTCCTTGTGATCAACTTCACTCCACAGTTCATCCCCAAGTTCTGATAACCTGCTTGTCCAAACTGTACACAAGCTGATTCAATTCCAGGTTCTTAAAGAAAACCAATCAGTTTCCACCAAATCAAAACTGATTTGTTTCAAGGGCAGTTACCTATATTTTATTGTGGATAAGGCTGTGCTGCTTTGGTTCTTCTCGCCATCTGTAGTCCTTCAATATTATATCACAGTATCTTCTACATCCTAAAATCTCTCTTTCCTTCTGTATTCTAAAGCATGCAATCCAGGTCTTTGGTTTTCATGGTAAGGAAAAAAAAAACCAACAAACAACCAACCAAAACCGAAACTTCTTTTATAGGCTTCTTTAACAACATTTCAGGTATTTTAAATTATGCAAGAAACCGGAAACACACAAATAACCTTGTTTAAGGTGCAACAGTGGGATCAGGGGGAGGTCTCCATCAACTTCTAAGCAGTGCTGAGACACGCCTTCCAGAGCAATTCCACATTTTTCTCTTCAGAGGCATTATTACAGTAGTGCTGGCTTTTGAACTCATGTTGCCATAGCAAATATTGCATATTGTCTCATTATTATTTATGCTTTGAATGCTTCTGTAGGCAATTATTTCAAAACTAAGGTATTTGCATTCTTAAGACTGAAATGATGTTGTGAATCTTTGAATTAATAACCCAGAGTGTTTCAGCTAGACCAATTCTTGCATTGGCCACTGTAGGGGTATATACTACTTGGCTGGGATGCAAGATATTGGAGGGTCATTTCTAGACAAGAGAGATCATGGAAACTGAGGCCTCACAGGCCATTTCTGACAAAGAACATGGTGGGAAATTTTGCCACTCCTGAGAGACAGCAGGAAACCCTGGGATGCTGAATGTCTCAGCTAGTAAAAATCCCCCAAACCCTACAAAACAAAGGTGTCCAGTTCAGCATGCACACAAGCCAACCCTCCTGAACTCAGAAAGAGTCAACGAATTTAACAGGAGGTTACATACTTAATCAAGTGCATTATCATGTGCTGAATAAACTGTGAACAGTGAAAAGTTTCTCTGATGCTAGTAAAGCTGAACATATTTCAATAACAGCAAACAAAGGGGGAAAAAAAGGGAGCTGTGTTTTAGGATTGCCTAACTTTCTAACTCCATAAAACTGCTCTTCTCTTGTACAGTCTAGAAAAGGACAACATTACCTTGCACAGAGCCTCAGGATCTGTCAATTCTTTGTAACAAAAGACATGGAAACATGTAACCACCAGGTATTTTCACTATTAGTGTGTTCACCTCCCTTCACCCAAACAGCTCTAACACTAATAATTTTTCCAGTTACTCACTTAATATGTAGTGTATGTACCACAGAACAAGTAGAGCAAGAATGAGAGCAAAAACCTCAAAGTATTTTGTTCCTGCAAACTGTGGAACAAAACTTGGACTCAGCTTACATGCTGTGTTCCAGGGTCAGGCAATACCTTTGAGATGAACACAAGAATGGGAACAATACCTTTTTTCCAGTTCAGTGTTTTTGAAGGTGTTGTGTCATCTACATCAGCTTTGAATATAAGCAGTATCTTGTCCAGCAAGTCAAAATGAAAATATATCAGCCCAAGTTTACACCATGCATCATAGTAAAATCCTTTAGATGTCCATAACTCTTTCTTTATTTGTTTGTTTGTTTCAAAATTTTACTACATAAATTGAAGTACAAAACCTATTTTTCATGACTGGATGTGGTTTAGAAGGTATGATTTTAAAGAACATCTTAAATTTGTATCTGAAGTTGTTCAGCTGATGATCCTAGCTCCATCTGCAGGGATGTTTTTTACACAGCTTTGGAAGTGACCCATAAGAATCTGTGTGTCTATTAAGATGTGACATGGTCAAATAAAATTGCATTGACAGCTACATGCAAATACCTTTATTTGCCTAAGAATGGTTATATAAATGCCTGGAAGAGGTCCATAGTTTCACATTTATTAAAATAATATACATTTCTGAACTTCTGTGGGGGAAAAAAAGCTGCTACTCACAACCACTTATCTGATTTCTGCACAACTAAGAGTTAGCTTTATTTTATTATTGTACGTAATTTCTTGCTAATATTGCAATTTAAAAAAAAGGATACCCTTGCAGTGGAAACACAGTTACTGGGATTTTTAAAGTACTGGAAAGGCTTTGATACTACTGTAGTTATCTGAGTAGCCATAGAAAAATGGACAAATTGTAGCCTGGCATCTAACAGGAATAATCAAAGATGGGCAAAATAAATAACTCCTTAGAACTGACAGATTATTTGTTTGCAAAAGAGAAAGCAAGGATATAGGGGAAAATACAATTTTAATAGAAGGTTAGTTGAGTGCACTGCAGCAAGGAATTTGAGTGTAATGCAAAATTGCATATTGTTTCGCTTGGCTTCCACATGCTTTCCTGCCATGCTAATGAGGGAAATGTCTTTAAAAGATCAACAAAGAAATATGAGTTTGTACCACAGAATTAGATTTTGGACGCAAGGTCATAAAATTTAGGTCACACAGTCCAGTGCACAGAGCAGTGCTGATAAATTCTGAGTGAGGTGGTAATCAGTTAGGATGAAAGGAAAATAAAGAATTAAGGAAAACAACAGTTTTCACTTGATTGTAGTGCACTAAACAATTTCTATACTCAGATGCAATACAAATAGCTTAAAAGAAAAGGCAGCCTGCAGTGAGATAGCCATTTAGCCAAATGCTGTGAAAGCTGAAGGGCAATGTTCAGATCCTTTCTGTTTTAATAAAAACACCAGTATGAAACATAAAAAAAAGGAGAATAACCAGTTGGACCTATATATGCTTAAAATGAAGTGCTCAGATATAAATTAAGCCACCATATGACAGACTGCAGAGTTTTCAGAATTTAGAGGCTATTTACCAATATCATGCCAGAGTCAAAATAAGATTACCAATTCCCAGAAAATACATTTGAATTAAAATGCTGTGTAGAATCTAACACAGTCCATGTCCTGCTTATATTTTCCTTCCTTGTATGAGTCTTTCTCCATCTCACAGTCTTACAGTCTGGGCCCTCAAAGTTTAAACATAATTTGTAATAGGAATATGATGCAGCATTGGCTAAAGCTGATGAAATTCTTTTCTGCAAAAAAGGATTTTATCAAATGGCAGAGATTCAGCCAAAACAAATATTAAAAGCATGTAATTTTCAGAATGACATACCCACATACTCAAATCATCTTAGTCTTTTAAAGTAATTCTTGTTTAAAAATCCTTAAAAATAATTGTTTCATCTTAATTAAAAATGTGTAGGTGTGAAATTACTTTTTTTTTTTCCTCCTAAGTCATATAATGTAAGCAGTTGCTGAGTTCTCACCATTGGCATGCTGGCAGTGCATACAAGCAGAGAGGCTGTGCTGAAGACAGAGGAGCAACATGTTTGTTAAATCCTGCTGTGATGTGATCAGAAAATTCAGCATTATGATAAGGCTTAGTAAGACAAACAAAAAATGCTCTCAATCTGAGTAAAGAAGCTTGCTCATTTTAGGACTAAGTAATTAATTGCCTCAGTTTCCCTCCGTGCTAAAACAAGTTGAGCTGGCAGGCTGTATTAACTGTCTCTTTGTAATTCATTTTCCCCCAAAAAGACTAATTACTTTTAATTTAATAGACTTGGATGGAATTACTTACTATTTCCAGGTTCTACTTTGTTTATACAAAATAGCAGCTAATTTTAAAATCAGCACCATTCAGCCTCTATTCCTGTTTTCATCAAAGTCCAAGTCCCCCAAGGTTTCAATAGTTCCTTTAGTCTTTACCAGTCCTTCACAATTCCCTTGGGAATGCTCCTCCGAAATCCATTACAGATGCTTCACTCAGAGAAAAAAGTCTGTAGAGTTTGGTTTTGCTTATATTTCACCATGAACCTTTTAAGTTCCATACGAGTCTGATATCTTCTATCTAGGAATTTTCCAGGGTCTCTTTTTGTGCCAATGACTAAGATACGATATCAGTTTGTCTTACATGCTCCTATATGCAGTGTGCCAACATCATGAAATAGATCTCCTGCTCCCAGACATCTACATATTCCAGCATCACTTTATCTCACAAAAGTATAGCTTGGCCCAGCCAGCTGGTCCTCAAATTCCAGTATTCCCAAAATGGACAAGCTGTTTTGTAGCAATAATTTGGTGAAAATACCACAGATCAAGCTGCCAAAAACCCACACACAGAAAAAAAGTCTGCCACTGTCCCCATGGAAAGACACCCTGAAGTGAGTTAAATATAAAACATTGCCAGAGCCGGGTAACTGGAAGACAGAGACCAAAGGTTTAAAGGTGTGTTGTGACAGGCAGTTGGCACTGGCCAAAGACACAGCCAGACTGCTGCCTTGCTCTGCCTTGCTTGTTGCTCAGGGAGTGATTTTTGACAGAAACAGTGCTATGACTCACTGCAGAAGGTGCTATTTATCATAACTATGTGTAGAAGACTGAGGATCCAGTTTGAATAAAAAGTCTGATTTGCATGTTTAATGTACGATGGTTTATATTTTAAGTTATTAATGAGTATGCTGATCTGAAGAAAGAAATTTGCTAAATATTTAATGTTAAACAAGCTTTGGATAAACAAACTGGAACAGAAGAAATTTCTGAAGTTGCAATCACAGCATTTTTAAGCCATGAATTTACCAGTATTCAAATACATGTAGGAGATGTTTGGGAATCTAAAACCACAAAATGGTCTTAGGTTTTTATAAATCCTTTAAATCAAAAAAAGGATGTCAAAGTGTTTAACAAACTACAGGCAAGGATCATTTCATCTATCCTTAACACAAAGACATGGCTGCAATGAGTTTTGGAAGTGCTTAAGCAGCACAGAGGATCACTGAACAACAATATAGGGAAAGAATACTACAACTTCAGAGACTCAGCATAAGTAGGGATTCAATCCTCAAGGTTCATGAACTCATACCAGCATGTCTGCAAATTTAGGTCCCCACACAATTTAAGAAAATACAACCCATAATAAATTAAGCAGAAAGCAACTAACCAAATACACAGAATATTGTAGTTAGCCTATGACTACATTTTGAAAAGCAAGATGAGACTGAGCTCAGTATTTCTTTTTTGAAATACAGCTTTTTCTCTCAACTGAGAGACAGTATCTTGGTAACAGACATATTCTGTGGTTCTGGTCATGGTGTTAAGTAAATAATATTCCCCCAAACCAATTATGCTTATCAAATTGTCAACAGCTGGTCTCTCATCCTTTATTGACTCCCTCAAAAATTTTCTTCTTTGGATTTCTAGTCCTAATAGAAAAAATGTCCCTAGAATATTAGTGCATAAACACTGGCATGGCTCAGTGGCACCTCCAGCCCTGAAGTTCTGGAGTACAGACCTTACAGTCAGCTGGAAAACTCGGGACAGAAAGGGCAAAGCCAGGTTGAATATTCACAAACCATCGCTCAGAAGCAATTTTGCTGATTTCCACTGGATTTAGTTCACTATCTAGTTTGGTTTGACCTTTTGCTGTTCGAGGTATTTTTGATCTTCACTGATTGGCACTACAGCTCTGCCTTTAAGACTATATGAATTCCTGTTCATAACGACAAAACCAAACCAACAGCAGTGATGAAATAAAAGCACCCACTTCTTCAACCCTTGCCTCAAGCAACACTGACAGGAAACTAAGTGGAAGTCAGTCCATCATAATCCACCTCCAATTCAACTTTAATTCTAGTCAGCCTATTTTTACCTCATTTAAGAGATTCAAGCAGAGCTATTCCTGCTCCTCAGCACAGAAATCTGACCAGTTTATACATTTCACTCAAGGATGCTTAAATTGAAAAACTATAGTGCAGTCCCTTGGGCACAGAGCACACCCTCAAACAGACTCTGAGGGAGACCTGTCCCCACCATGCTGAAATGTCAAGTTACTGTTTTCTTAATATCTTTCCCTAATATCCTGAATCTTGCACTCTGTGGTGCACCCTTTGTTTTCCCAAGGAAAACAAAGCCCGTACTCCTCTCTCGGTCCAGCTACCTAATAGCATTGCATTTGCAGCACTCACAGAAGAGCTAGATGGTGAAAATTCAGACTCTTCAGGCTGAATTTCCCATCCAAGTGCTCTAAGCAAAACATTTTTGCATAAGAGGAAAGCCCTAACAGAAATCTGACCATATGCACACAGACACAGTCTGGTTCTCAGCTCCCATTAGCAAAATATAGATAATCAGGATGCTCCACACTACTCAAGATTTTGTGAAGTAAACTGTAGTAAAGCATAACAATTACTCAGACAACCATAGAAATGAGGGGATCACAAAGGTTTAATAAAGAGAGAACTACAGGGTTGTGATTCCTAACTGCCTACCTTCCCCTTTCAACTGGTAATACTCAGAAAGTATAATCCATGAGAAAGGCAGAGAAAGTGGCTACCTAAGTGGAAACAGACAGCCCCCATCCTGCCCCCAGGTTTACAATTTTATAATAAATTGTCATTCTGCTCAGCCAGCCAAAGAACGAATGAGTTAATGCTGCTGCTTAAACACGACCACACGCAAAGCCAAAGTGAAGTATCCTGATGCAGTTTACAATTCAGACAAGTTAGATAACAGTGAGTCAGCCTTTTATTCTGCCCTGGTGGGATGAGGAAAAACAAAGAAACAAACAAAAAACCCTAAAACCCAATAAACCTATTAAATGGGCAAAATGGAAAATTCCTTTCCAGATGTACATGTGACAACTGTTTTGACTTTTATGTAAGAAAGAAGGGTCAAGTTTAAGTGTGTAATTCCATCTGCTGTTTCCAGGTGTCAAAGGCCAGGTCCTTCCTTATGCAGAGCTTTCTCCAGTGTGTGGGTGTAGGAACACACACACACACACTTCCAGGAGGTAGAGTGGCATTCATTATTAAAACCCCCAAAGGAGACAAGTAAATTAAAAAGTCCACTTAAACAGCCACTACTGGAATTTTACCGCAAGGCTTCTTTTCCATGAAATAAAGGCCTCTGATAGTGATAGATATTGCCTAGGCTGTTTGTAGAATTTTTACACCTTTTAATTAGCTAAGTAGCTCTATGAGAACTATTTTATATGAGTCATCTTCAGTAATTCTAAAGACTGCACATTAAAATTAAAAATTAATAAGTAAAACAATCAAAACTGAAAAGACTGGTATATTCCAATTGCTACCTCAATTTGGCTGCAGTTTTGAAAGTCATTATCTAATATAACTGACTGATCATACAAAGCCCTCCTCACAGTTGAAAGTGTGTGACTTCAAAAAGTGCTTACTGATGTTGGAGCTTGATCTTTCAGCAACATTTTTCCAGCATGTCATGATACGGTACAATTAGTTCCTCATCAAAAAGAAATACGACACCTCAGAATTCCAATTTTATTATTGCGAGGGTTTGATTTAACATCCTGCATACCTAAACACCATCAGGCAGCTGGAAGAGAATATGCTGCATTGAGATCTATCCTTTTTATTAAAAACATATTATACCTTAAGGGAAGTATGTTTTTCTATAGGGATTGCTCCACAATTTAATTACAGCAGACGATCCTCTCATTTTATGAGATTCATCGGAGCTCAGAAACCACAGTGTGGTTTGTATCAGCATATCCTGCCCTGTCAGAGCGGAATGGGTAGTTATGCTCTGTTCAGAAAAATAGTGTGGTTGGCAAAAATTCTTTGGACAAACTGCAGAAATGACAGTACGCTGTTGCCTCCATAAGGAAACATATATCATCCCACTAACAAACTATTCCCTACTAGAAACATCTCAGAAACATGCATTGGCTGAGGGAATATAGTACTTCACTATATCTTTATTTTCCTATAGGAGTCAGGCAACTGCTCTAAATTTCCAGAGTGGCTTTTCAGTTATGGTTTGTTTTTTTGTTGTTTTGTTTGGTTTTTTTCCTTGGGGCCACCATTTTACAGGAACAGAAACACTGAAGAAACCCTCAGGAGAACAAACCATGCTTTTATATATTTAATGTTTCCTGGTTTTAACTTTCTTTAAGCACTTTAGTTGTGTAACACATAATATTCTCATTCTCACAGACAGACACAAAGTGGATTGAAATATTGCTGGATAAACCAACACATTTAAGGAAGTCTTATACTGCTGCAGTCCTCAATGAAGGATAGAAAATAAAGCATTTAATCTGGGGGGTACAGCAAAAATTGAATCAAAGTTTGACATTGCAGAAAACATGTTTCTACTTAGCATGGCATCCCTATCTTATGAAAGGGAACTAACTATATACTTATCTAAGTCAAAAGCTCATTAAGTAGAGTGAGGGGGAAAGGTACTGGCTAAGAGTGGTAAGAAAGATTATGTTAGTGACATGCTATTTCAAACACTTGCTAACTAAAAAAATATCATTCTTCTTTTACTGCCAGGCAACACCTCCATTAAGACAGCAAACAGTTCCAAAAATATAAACTGAGAGGTCTCAGTCAACACAGACAATCTTAGCATCTTAGTTGTCTCATGGAGTCCTGCTAGTCCTGCTTTTTATTCCTCCAAGTAGTCCTTAGTGTCAGCATGATCAGAATGTTATTAATATATCAGCTATCTTTTCTCCTTAAAACAAATTTCCAGCCTACACATTTTTGAGAACAAGAATAAAACATGACTGTCATGCAAAGTAACATCACAGAAACAAAGAGGACAGATAAAAATACCCCAAAACTCAAAGTATCATTTTAAAGATATCACTCATGTTTTATGATATTCTTGAGATTTGTTAATACTTGGGGTAGGTAAAATTGCTCATTTATTATCTGCCTTATCCTATTGTCAGCTATTTTTGCTGTCAAGTCTTCATCTGGTAGTCACGTTCCAAGACAGAATCATATGTCCTTGTTTAAGCATATCACAGCTGACAGATGTTGCTGTCTTCCCAGCAACAGTACACAAGGCAATGCTCTCCTGCCCTTGTTTTCCTCAAATCATGCAGCAAGCTTGCAGGAAGGACTGCCTTTGCATGCCTTCCATCTCCATACTGAACACAGACAGCATTTTAAGGATAAACCTAAAGGAAGAAGATAAATGCTACCTCCTCTGAAGTTGGTCTTCTGAAACACAAAAAGATACAGCAGGTTGCTGTATAGGTAGTCTTGGCATGGACAGTAAACAAGTGCAGAAGAGCTATAGAGAAATAGGGTTGGCTGAAGGGAAACCCTATTTATCCTGTCTCTTGGGACCACAGAGAATACATAAAGGGCATAAATAAGCCTAGTGTCCTTTGGCAATGGGACACTGGGTGGATGGAGGAATTATCAAGCACAGAGGTTGTGACTGTCCTGCTTGAACACTAAGCAGGTTAACATTCCTCTCATCTGTATACACTTCCCCTAAAAAAACCCATACATAATACCCAAAGGCAATCTAGTAAACTTTTAAAGTAATCCCAAAGAAAAGGAATAATTCTTGGGAGAAGCTCCCACGACTTCCTTTCCTGCAGCAATAGCACCACTCCTCTGTATCTGTCTGTGAGGTCTGCCTGATCTGGAATCTGGTCTCCAAACAATTAAACTGACAGAGGGGAAAATGATGGGGAAATTGCATACACAAGAAAAGAGAAACTTTGTATCTGAGCAGCTGTTTTGGCAGCATAGGTGTTGAGCCACAGGCTACTATCAGTGAGGCCTGTGACATGGGATTTCTCTGGGCAGAGACCATGAGATGATTTATAAATTAAACTTGCATTATTAAAAAGAGGCTCTGCCTCTTTTGAAAGATATTTGTGTCCGTCAGTCATTCCCTTGATTTTACAAGGTACTGGCCTAGTTGGAGCCCAAGTTATTAAAAAATAATCTTCTTTGTTGTTGTAGTTATTGAACTGATGCTATCAAAAGGACTCCATGATTTATAGCATGTGCCTCTAGGAAGGCTTTAGTCCTTTTTTTTTTCTGTCTCTTCTCTTGATGCACATTTAAATTTGCCACTCAGTAAAATTCTTAACTGAAGAGGAGTTCAGGCAGTTGTCCATGTTTCTTTCCTGTCTGCAATTTTCTAAAATCATTCTCACGACAAACACCTTGGCAACAATACTTCAACCTATAAATGCTTATATAAAAACTCCATGACTGGTTACACTGTGCTTTCTGAACCTTTGAAAGTAATATTTGAATGCCCCTGGCAGTTATTCTGGCCTTGTTTCCTTCTGCCACTTACTGTGGGAAGGTCACATGCAGCATGTAGGGGGAACATGGTGCACACATAGCTGTGTTGGCACTGACCACTGCAAGGTCTGCAACTGGATATGGCACAACGGCAGTAGCATGACACAGTTAACAGAACAAAAAATCCACTTACCTATGAAGTGGAAAGGTTTATTGATCAGAGTGGCTATTAGAGCTTCTTGGGTTTTGGGACCCTGACTAATATCTTTGCATAGCACTGGGTCACATGATGGCTTTTTAAAGCTAGTTCAGGACATGCAATGCAAGGCTGTTGAGCTGTCCAAAGAACCTCAAAACTCACACTCCACGTGTCCTCAGTACACAGGCTAGAAGTTGAAGGGACTCAAACATTTACAACCAAACCTCACTGTACTTGAGAGCACAGCAAGATTATAAAAGTCAGATCAGGACCTGAAACACCTGTACTTCAACTCTATCAGACCTCCACTTTGTTCAACACATATCAAGTAGAGCGGCATTCAAAATATATCAATATTGAAAAAAACCAAAACAAAGTCTATTAAAATTTTCCAGGACCACTGCATTTTAAGGAGAAGAAAAACATCTGCAAAAACTCAGAGAATTGTTGTCTTGCACAGATACAGTCAGACAAGAGTTAGAGGCCTCCTGAGCTCCTCTGGGCACAGCAAAGCAGGTTGCCCCGAGAACGGCTGATTAACAGCATTTTACTCTGCAAGAGGCAGTCCTTCCTGGTTCCCGGTTTCTGATGAGTTCCTGTACCTGGAGAGCTGTTGCCTTTCCTAATGAAATCTGGCATGTGCTCCTGTGCAAGGCTGAGGTCTTATTAAACTGGTAAGTATGCCCTCTCCTCTTTCCCCTGACTGGAAGCACAGCTATTTGGCAGTACCCTGATACAAGTCTACATGGAGATGAAATATTCACAGTCAGTGTAGAGAAGCATTTACTTCCAGGCAGTGGCTCCTCTGATCCAGTTTCTGTCACTTAGAATGAATCAAATAATTTCTTATACTGATGTTTCTCTCCCCTGTTGATAAGTGGAGTCTAGAAAACTCGCACAGATCTAGATATTGTAGAAATCTGAAATCTGATGATGTGAAACCCTAATCTCCCCAAGCTTTCTACATAGTCAGTAGACAAAGTCATACATTTTAAAAAAGTTTCTAAGTTAGGCTTATATATCACCAAGCACAGCTAAATATTTCTATGGGAGGAAATAATCTAAGCCAAAGAAAGAAAGTGAAAACAATCTTTTTGGAAGGAAAACAAAAAGATATATTACAGAAAGAAGTATTAAAAAAAGAAATACTGCAAAACTAACAAAGGACTGGGCTAAGCCTTATGAAGTTTCTCAGGAAACGTTTTTTCAAAGAATTCTCATACCTTTGCCCTAGGCCCATATCTCTTTAACTGTTGCTGACTTAAAGACAAGCCCAGGATATCAACATGAAACGAAATCTCATCAGTTCTTGCCACATCAACAATTAACCCCATACTCTTTTAAGTTCAGACTTTCAAGGTCAATTATCTCAACTGACTTGAAGTTTTGTTTTTCAAACTATTTTAAGGTATTGGGACATGCAGTGATAATATGTGAAATAGGGACCAAAACTTTTATCTCTTTTCTGTGATGGAATGCCTAACATATATGCTATACAGTGATGCTCCTATCATTCTCTTTTTTTCTCTGTGGTCCAACAAATCTTACAGTCTTTTCTGAAAACTGGAACAGCTTCACCTTGAAGAGTGTAGTGTGGTTTCTTTCCAGCACAGCTCATAATTGAATCCCCTCAAGGAGATGGGAAATACAGAATTTACTTTTTTTCAGGCTGAAACAGAGTAGAAATTCTTCTGCATCTGGTGCAAAAGCTCAGAGAGGTTTCCCAGCTTTCTTTGCTTGGGTTTCACTGTCTGCAGCAAGTTTCACCATCACTGGCAGTACTCACTCCCAGCTCTGTGTAAATCTGCAAAAAAAGGAAAGACAGGCCTTTTTCTTCTCTCCTTCCTACCTCACTTCTCTACACTTCCTGTTAGGATATCCCCTCTCCCTCCTTTTACACCTCAGACTGCGATCCCAAGCCTGCACTGCCTCTTGCAGCTGAGCCTAATGCCATCCTCATCAAAGGGATCCCAGCATCAAGACTTCAGTGATCCCCATGGGTCTCTTCCAACTCAGCATATTCCATGATTCGGTGATTCTAACTCATGTGGGAAGCCACAGAGTGAGGTGCTACTGCAACCTACGACAGCAGCCAGAAGACAACCAGCAGATCAAAAGCAGCACACAGGGACAGCTGCTCCCAGTGGCAGCCTTCCCTTCCCTTCCCAGCACAGACAGAAGACTGTGTGATTTGCTTGTGAAACCGTGCTCTTTCTGAGTCATGAAGGAAGTTTCTACATCCAGGCAGGTCCTTCCACAGTCCCTAAGCCAGCACAGATAAAAAGAAGCTTTTCTCAATAACGCCTATAACTTTAAAAAGACAAAATGTTACAGTGAATGGAGGAGGCTGAGAATGAAAACCATATAAAAACAAGTTCTGGCTTCATCAGTGAGAATCAATCCTCTTATACGCCAACAAAAGTGGGCCCTGAGAGAGCTTCTGTCTATGGGGTAGGTGAGCTTATTGAGAGCGAGGGGCTGAGGGAGGTGGGGAGGTGAGCACTTCTGTCTTCCCCACTGTGCTTTCTTCCACCCCATTCATACTTGAGGGAACATTTCCATTCCTATGTGTCCACAGAAGTTACTGGAGAAAGCAGAGCCAGACTGTTCCTCAGCAGGAACCATCTTTAACAAAGGCACATCTTTTCCTTACAATATTTTCACTTCAGGGTTATTTTAATCTGAAGCTTAACAGAATATAGAAGCTGTTTTGGTTAAAAAGCCTCAGCAGACTGGAAGTGTGACAGAGGACTTGACAAAGATTTTTTTATCTCTGTTTCATCTAAAAACTTCTAAGTCTGCCTTTCTACTTCAACATACATTTTAGATACCAATGCCTGTATCTGAGCTAAAAATAGTTGATGGGTTTGGACTGGGACCAAAACCTGTATTCTTCTCCTTGCCTAAGGTGACAAAGAATTCCTCTTCAATACCAATCTCTCCCCAACAACAGCTTCAACAAGCTGATATTAAGCTGTAATCAGTTTAAATTATTAAAATATCAATTTAACAAACCTAACAGAGTCTATTAAGTATTCTTGGAAAATTCAAGAAGTTGCGCAAAGACAATGTAGAGGAAAGTCTGCTTGGGTCATAAAAACTATTTGTTATGCCTAAACACGTTGTTTATGTTATCTGATATTGCAGAATTTGCAAGGTGAATAAAAATCTGACTTATGATCTTTATGTCAGGGCTCCCTGAAGTGTATGGGTGTAAATGGGACAAGCATCACCTCTCCTTTCCCAAATAATTCTTAAGCTTCATTTTTTTTCTGAATTGCAAAATCTATTCACTATTGTGTAACTATATTTCTTCACCTTGACATTCATGATGACAGAACTCACAAGGTCAGCACCCACCCCAACCCATTATAGTTCACTGTTTTGACTGAACAGTCTGATTTTTCTGCCTTCATTCACTGTATGGGCATGGCTGAGTGCCAGTTGAAACACAATGATGTCCAAGACCCAGAGAGATTATGTTGGTAAAGCATGTACTGCAACTGTGATGATATTCAGGAAGGGGCTGGATCATGCTGAGTGTCACTTCTGCCACACAGTAAATCAGTAGAATGAACAAGTATCCTTTCTCTGTAAGCCTGGTACTTTCACAGAGATGGGGGATGATTCT
>JAOXXN010000001.1:114128027-114140239 GCA_026770055.1 Myrmophylax atrothorax | reverse complement strand
GGTAGTGGAACCCAAACCAAACCCAAAAAACCCAACAACAAAACAAACAAATGAGCAAACAACACCTCCCCTAGATAAATCAGGTTATTTAAAAGATCTGCCTGCCTCATTTTTGGGAATATTGTTTGCCACAAAGAAGCTGTACATTGCCAGGACAAATCTTTAAGGCTGTTACACACAAAAAAAATCACTGTATCTTTTAAAACTTCAAAACTTTCTGATTCCTCCCCTCATACCTTCAGCTGTGCATTCTACACTCTGCTCTGCACAGGCCATTGCTGCTGCAGTAAATTTGTAAGCATGTAACGGTGAGGGCCGACCCTGTGAACACAGACATTACAGCACAGCTAATGGAAGAAAGCAAGGGAATTCTGAGCACAACAGTTAAAACATACAAAGGAGCTGATGCATTGCTTATCTCAATACAAAGCTTTCTACTGACTACAAGTGGCTGCTGGCACTTCTGAGCCAGCAGGCAAGAAAGAAGCTATCTGCAGAGCGATTCTAGCATTGGAAATCATTACAAGACACATCCACTAGCATTTCAGCTAAAGAAAATACCATAATTGGAAAAGATTTTTACAGTATGACATTCATATAAAGTGGGACTAATTTCAGAATTACCATTCACCACATTGGAATGAAATAAGACATTCTTTTGAATAAAGATGTGATGTTGTAAGAATTATGCATTAATGAAATGTCTGGTGCTAAAAGAAAGATACTGTCTAATTTAGCTGAAATTAACTTATTTTGAGGAGAAAATAATGTAAAACAAGTAATTAAAAATTCAGTTAGATGAATACTTTTGAAATGTAGAATACATAAAAATTATCCAGAAAGAATCTCAATATTGGATGAAGTTCTCAAAAAAAGACATATCCCAATCTCTGCTATCACTAAGATTTGAAGAATGACTTGTATGTCATCATCACTTCACTGGGCTGAAGGGGCAGCTCAGCAGCCATGTACTTGTAAAGCACAAACATTAGGAATGCTGGAACTAATAGTAAGCAGAAACTCTTCTGGTAAGAGAACTCATCTTACTTTCAGACCTGTTTTGAAGCTCTCTGTTACACCCAGCTTTGAACTATTTGAAGAAATAAGAGTGTACCGGGTTACAAGGTTCCTATGTTATGATAAGGAATTAAATAATGACATTTTTACAATGTTATTAGCATCCATGCATTATTTGGACAAGTGCATAAACATATTAGAAACTGTAAAGCACAGAAGGATTAATGGGTAGCAATGAGATACAGCAGACTGTTAAAAGAGTGGAATGTAGGACATGGTTAAACAATAGTCATCCATTAGTATATATTTTAATTCAGCCAAAAATTCAGGCTAATACCTACATATAAGTACTGTAGGATACAGGTTAGACATTGGAGGACGCAGCCCTAAAAACAATGAGTCAGTTGAACATGAGGTCAGAGGTCTCCTGTTCATGAACTGCGAACACTTTACTGTTAAAAGGCCTAATGGAAGTCCTTGGAGACAGAAGGAGATGAGTGGTCCCATCATGGGTAAGAGAGATGTTGGAATTTATGCACCTATTCCAGTGCATACTTAATGGCAGATACAGAAATGCTAGCAGCACCAAAAGGAATATATGTAGGATACATGACACTGTTTAAATTAATTAGCTAATTTATTTCAAAGAGATCAAGTTCTTACTGTTAACACAAGAAAGCAAGGAATTCATTTCTACTGAAGCTGTTGCTGAAAGGCTGTGGCATGGATTTAAGCCATAGAGGCTTATAAAATTTCATATCAAAGGACCTCCTTGTTAGATAAATTGTTAAAATGTTGAAGTGAAAGGATATGCAGGTGGTCTTGACTTCTAGTGCAGACCCTGAAGAAGAGTTTCAGTGAAGCTGAATAAAGTATTTGCTATCAGAACCTGTCCCTTGCTGAATTAATTAACTTTCTGGAAATTCACAAATTTCTACTCATTTCTCAAGGATTTTCAAAAGAGTTCAGACATAACTGACATATCTGATAGACATAAAAATGTTTTGGATTTGTAGTCTATCTTGAACTGCAATTTAGGTTATATTAAAATCTTTGCTTATTCTCTGTTCAGTCACAAAGTACCTGCTGCAGTGTTAGTGGTTCTCCATTGCCTTTGTTATTACATCATGAACAAAACATTGTTGCCCCAAAATAAAAGCAGCTTTGGTGATAATAATTACAGTTCATTAAGATTCAGTCCTTGGAATGATAGACAAACTTTTTAATAATTGCAAAGGCAATTTTTTTACTCCTCACCATTATCTACAACAAAATAACATTGCTTAAAGCTTTTTCCTTACCAATTTGACTTCTCATATTGGATGTACACAATGGTTAGTTACAAGAGAACTGCTCATTAGTGCTGTACTGTTGGCAATGATCACTGGAGCATTTGTGTTTTTCCTAAAATAAACAGTTAGCAACAGCTCTAAAGATTTTGGATGTAGAGGAAAATGAAACAAAGAAGAGTCGACATGTTAAATTTTTGAGAAGCTCATAAGCTGATGAATGACCTCAGTGTTACAACACCATTAATTACCTTCTAATAGAGTTTACACAGATTGGGACTTACTTATTTGTTCATGAAGACAAAGGAGCTTTTTAGGAGGGAGAAGCACCCACAAAGTCATGGACAAGTCTCCAGCATTAGGTGTGCCATTAATCTCAAAGTGCTTATTTTTGTCCTAAATACGTATGTCCTGTTTTCTGAGATGACTTTAGTGGATTGAATTACTATTTTTCAGATTAGCAAAACTAGTTTCCTGGCTTCATTTTCCAGCCATATATGTGAGATACAAGCCTAAATCAGTGCTGAGCACAAGTGCTGCTACACCCTAGGCTGTTTTTCTAAATCTCCCAGGTTCACAGAATCACAGAATGGTTTGGGTTGGAAGAGGCCTTAAAGATCACCCAGTTTCAACCTCCCTGCCATGGACAGGGACATTTTCCACTGAACCAGATTGCTCAGAGCCCCATTTAGCCTGGCCTTGAACATTTCCAGGGATGTGTCAGCTTCTTTCTGCTACTTGTGCCAGTGCTTCACCACCCTCTGAGTATAGAATTTCTTTTCAACATCTAATCCGAACCTGCCCTCCATCAGTTTAAAACAATTTCCCCTTGTCCTGTCTATATCTGTCCATATAGAAAGTCCCTTTCCCTCCTTTCTACCCCTTTTGGTTGAAGTCCATTTCCTAAACATTCAGAAATGTAGTGTCTTTTCTTCAATTGAAGTCTAGACACTCCAATCTTTTATCCTTCTCTTTGCAACTGATAAGGAACACAGTGTTCTCTAATCATATTCTAATCACCACAGTGATTTTCATGCACACCTCAGTTAGAGGAGGCTTAGAAGATTATTACTAAATGATCACATGTATAATCTTCACATAAAAAGGAATGGCACCATTTTGGGGCTAATCCAACCTTGTCCAATGATCCTTTTAAAGGGGAAGGAGAACAGCAGATGAAAACTATGATATACAGAAGCAAAGAGGGCAAACTAAAGTCCTCTTAAAGAAGCACAGAAAACCAGATAAAAAAAATAAAAAAGAAATTGAAGAAAGCCAAGGAACCTACAGAGCAACTTTAAGTCCATTATTCAAGAAAAACCCAATATTTGGAAGTGAATCCCCTGGCTTTAGCTTTCTTAAAATAAGATTCTAGTATTATATGTGCAGCAGTAGTCACAGAACACATATAGCAAGTACACTAATCCTAGTAAGATTTTATGCAGGTAAGATCACAACAACACAAGTAGGTGTTTTGATCCTATATGAAAAGAAACACTTTCTAACTGTAATTTCACATAGAAAATTTTTTAAAAAAAAGATAAAAAATAAAAAGAGAGAGAAAGGAAGAAAATGTGAGGTGAAATATGAATACACAACATTTTAATCAACTCATCCTCCAGAAAAGATCATTAGGGCTTCTTGGCTATGACTACTCTATCAGCCTGTCCTTATCAACAGTCTGTGTGAAGGTGACATGAAAACTTTCTCGCTTCCAAGCCTTCTTCCTCTGCCATGTCTCCAAAAAATATAGATTAGCAGGGACATGAAATTCACCTCTTTTTGCTGGAAAAGTCAATAAGCAGCTCCTCTGAAGCCTATCAAGAGACTGGGCAGGATACTACTTTTGAGCACTGAGCCAACACTGCCAGTGAAGCCTCAGAACTCAAATTTCAGAGCTGCAGCCCATCCCAAAAGCATGTGCGTTCTGCTGGGCATGGCATCAAGAGCCCCGAGGCCAGGCTTCAGCTGTGCACCCCTTCTCCACCAAAGCAGTGCTGTTTGCCAAGCTGCAGTGCCAACAGAGAGCCCTTTTCAGAGGAACTGTGCTGTTATCTCTGTGAGCTGCCAATTCTCTGAATTCCTCATTATCTACGCATGAAATCCAATGGGTGCCCAATGCCAGCTTAAACTACAAATCATCACATTACCAGCAACAGGGTAAGTGGGTGTCATGAATGTATACAAATATAGCATTATAGGCAGGCCTCTGTTTATATGCTTCTGTGCTGTTCTACTTTTGCAGTTACCTCTGTTATTTATAAAGTTTGAATGTCCAGAGAAAACTATTTTTCCAAGTAGAACTTGACAGCCTGCCTACTGCTGCACTCTTCACCAGTTGCACTCTTCATCTTTCAGACAGAAGCACCTCTCTCTGATATTTTCATTAATACTTTACTTCATATTCTTCAGGAGTTTTTGCAGTGCTGTGTTAATGTGAATAAATGTGGAATGACCTCATTCTTTAACATAACCTTGCAGCAGGACTTTTCATTGAAATGGGACTTGTTCTTGCTCCTGTACATAAAGTTCCAAGGCACGTTACTCCCCTGGGTCTCTCTCCAAGCTGAATTTCAGCTCTTATCTCTTGAAGAGCACAGCAGTGAAGGAGAATTACTCGCTATGAAATATCTGTATTTCTTCTGATTTTACAGTTCACAGATGCTCCCATTAATTATATGTCTTAAAAATACATGTCCTTAAGATTAACCTGCTGAAATGTAGTTTACACACACAAAGCTTCCCTTTACCAATAAAATAAAATCAAATCAATGAAAATTTGTATCTTTTTTTGTGTTAGCAGTTAACTAGTTGGCACTTCACTGACTACTTTGAGAATAATTTTGCTTGTCTCTGCTGCTCTTACTTTGCTTTCAATTTTACTTCTTTTACATTTTCAGAGAGTCATAGAATGGTTACGGTTGGACCTTTAAGACCATCAAGTCCAATCATTTACCTGGCACTGCCAAGTCTACCACCAACCCATGACCCCAAGTGCCATGTCCAGTTGTTTCTTGAGCACTTCCAGAGTTGGTGGATTAACCACTTCCTTGGGCAGCCTCTTCCAATGCCTTACCACCCTTTTGGTGAAGAAATTTTTTTCCTAATATCCAATACAATCCTCCCCTGGTGCAACTTGAGGCCATTTCTTCTCATCCTTCCTTGTTACCTGGGAGAAGAAATCCATTATTTTTGCCAGTGTATGCACAGAGGCTCAAACTCTTTTCCTCTTGGATCTGCCATTTTCTCCCTCGTGCTTTCTGTTGTTTTTTTTTGTTTGTTTGTTTATTTGTTTGGCTTTTTTTAACTGAAAACTCTATGCTACTTCTTTAGGCTTCTAAATAAGAACATTGCAAATGGAAAAACCCAGGAATAATCTTTGCTACAGACACTCAGACAGAAATTCATGATCTTGTGACCTTAACTAACAAGTACCTTTGGTTTTTAGGCCTTTCTCCATGCTAATTTCCAAGTTTGGTACTAATGCTGCTTAGCTTTTCTCCTGAGAGCAGGAAAAGGATGCCCTGATAGGAATTAATTATGATTCAGTTAGGACTAATTAAAGCCTCTATAGCTCCATTTACAGAACTCATAACACTTATGGTAGCCACTACACACACACAAAAGACCCCCCACAGAATCCAATCAGAGGCAAAAATGAAGCATCATGACACTTAACTATTCCTCAGCTGAGAGTTGTATAGATAATATTTAGCCTTTTTCCATGTTGCACAGTGAATATGATGGTCACTGACAATCTTCAACATGGGAATATAAGTTACTGCAGGCTAAAAAGTAAGATACATGAAATTTTATTAACAGGGCAGTCCTGCTGACCTGCATCTCACAGTCAGGATTTTAGCATACCTGGGTGCTCAACAAACAACATCCAAAATGAGTAATTAATGTAATTGTTGACTCAGTAAAAAAGGAGAAAATTCCCCATTCATAGGCTTGTAAAATATCTTTATTTTGTTTAAGACAAGAAGAAATGTAAATGAACAAACTTAGCAAATCTCAGGCTGTGCTGTGGAAGCATTCCTATCTGGATTAAAGAAACCATCTGGATTTCAGATTTATCAATTCAAATTAGATAAAACCCTTTAAAATTTGACTTGAGGTCTAAGAAGTCCAAACAACATCTCTTTGATGTGTTTTTCGGAGAGATGGCTGTGGATAACATGGAGTAGGTACTGTTACCACATCCACTTTCACTCCTTTCTCATTAGCAGTGCTGCTTTCAGAACTCTTGTCCCAGTTCTCTGTCACTCTTTTCCCAGAAGGGATAGGACAGTCTTCCTTTTTATTTCCTTTTTCTCTTAACCCCCCTCTTACTCCAAGAGCCTTTCCCAACCCTTTGTTCCCACAATCGTACCTCACCTCTGGACTCCAGGTTGTCTTCCCATCTCCCTTCCCTATTCTCTCTCCTGGAATCAAATCCCAGGATGATTTTCATTTGTATTTCTGTAACTGACAACATAATGTGATATTCCAACTTACAACAGCTCCCCCACACAGTGGGAAAGACTGCCCACAGTATGACCTCTTAGAAAAAAGCTTAGAAAAAAAGAGATTTTGTGTGGAGCTGTCAGAGGTTTTCAATAATTTTTCAGTCATGACAAGACATGAATCTAACCTTGACAGTATTTATCTCCTCTGTGTGTGTGTGTGTGTGTGTATATTAAGGTGCAAGGAGGATGCGTAAGCAACAGAAGAAAACAAAGGGCAGCTTCATCCTACTGAAATTTTACAGAATCTGAACAATGTTCATGTTTCCATACATTAGCTCCTGTGGGGGATCCTGCCTGGAACCCCTCATGTTTGTAGCAATCATAGAAGTCTCTGTGGGCCTCCCTTGCTGAATAATTTCCATATCCCTTTTCATTTAAAGCTTGTTTATATACAGCTTAAATTAACAAAAAAAATCACCTGATTGGAATTCTAGATACTTTTCACTAGCTCAACAATAAATGGATTAATTTGGGAAAACACATAAACACCAGTTATAGGCTGCTCTACATATCTGATGAAAGAATTAACTGTTTGTGCAGAATTTGTCCCAGATTACTGCAACAGTCATGGCAACTGCATTTCAAACAAACTGAACATCCCAATAAATACATATAGTTTTCAGAAAAATACATAAACCCACCTAAGAAACACCTCTAAAAGATGGGGAAAAAAGCAGAATGTTTAAACAGTGGGATCTGAGATATTACTAGACTTCCTACATATAGGCTGAGTCCTACTAATGAATATACATATACACACACACACAAATCAAAGTGACAGACTCAATATAAACATGAAAAAAATCCTAATACCAAATCCTTCCTCCAACAGGGACAAGAAATGAACAAAGTGATGGTATAGCCAATAAATGATGAGGCAACAACAAGTACACTCAAAGAAAGTGAAAACATATCAGAGCGCCAAATTAATTTTTTATATCACCATTAATATGGAAAATATCATATAGACTACCATGCTGCAGTCCTTTAGACTGCGAGACTTGTCAGAGGGTCTATATGAAATTGAAATCATTACAGAAAAAGTCATGACACAAATGGATAAACAGTAGGAGCTCACCAAGACCAGATGGTGTCCACTCAGGAGTTTCAAGGAAGCTTGAGGATGAAGCAGACAAATAGTGGGTTATAAATTGTTATAAAACTGTGCTGCTACTTCAAGATAAAAAATATGTTGTCATTTGAAAATAAAATAAAATAAAGTCAGGAAAAAAATGCCAAAGGAATAAGATGGACGTCTGATACCTACACATTCACTTAATAAAATACAAAGGTGAATGGGCACTTGGACAAACGTGATCTACTTGGAAAAAGGCAACATATCTTTTCAAAGAGGAAGCAGTGCCTTAAAAACCTATTGGAGTTCTCTGTATTGGATTTCCACAGAAATCTAGATACGGATTATAGATAACCTATTTAGTTTTACAAAAACTTTCCAACAAAGTCTTTCACTAAAAGTTTTTAGAGAACTAGACTGACACATGCAAGGGAAAAAGTCCTGACTAGATAATTGGCTTAACGATGAGATGAAGAAGATGTAATATGAGTGAGTCTCAAGCAGTGAAAGAAAATCATCAGTGGAATTTCTCTGGGACCCCTGCTGTTCTATATGGTCATAAATATAGCTCCCAAAGGGGGCAAGTGGGAAGCTGACACAGTTTGCTGACAATACTGTTATTAAAGTAGGAAGGACAAGACTCATGAAAAAGTGCAGAAGGATATTATGAGACTAAGAGGCTGAGCAATAAAATGTCAGATGTTGTTCAATATAGCTAAAAGTACAGTTAGTCAGACAGAAGAAAAATAATCTCAACTCCATATTTAAAGTGATGGCTGCTGAGCTGAGCGTTACAGCTTCAGAGTGTGAGCTTTCAATTGTGATAGACAATGCCATGGAAATGCCTGCTCAGTGCTCAATAGCAGTTGAAAAAGACAAATCATAGTTAGAAACTATTTAAAAATGAAGAGAGAATAAAATGGAGAACTTCATTATTCCATTCTAAAAATCCATGGCACACCCATATCTTGAATACTGTGCATTCTTTAATCTCAGAACAAATACTGTAACATGAAATATGTGTAGAAGAAAAAAAAATTCTGTGGAAAATCACAGGACAGCTTTTGTACTGTGCACAATTAAGCTAACAGTCTCTGGCATGAAAATTAAGTAACTGAGGGAAGAGATGAGAAAGATTTACAGAATCATGACTGCTAAGAAAAGAGTGGATAGGGATGAACTGTTTATTTTTTCCTCTATAGAATCAGAACTAGAGGCATCAAATTAAGGTATCAGAAGATAGACATGAAAAATGTCTGGGATGTGAAATCTGGGTTCAAGAGGAGACAGACCATAGAGAGAAATCCCCTGATAGCTACTAAGCAGAAGGAGATAGACTTGGCATATAGAGTTCCCTGACTTAAAACAGTTGGAGACCAGTAAAAATACTGAAAGGAAACATCCCTCATCATTACTCTGCTTTTACTCTTCCTTAAACATTCACTTATAGGCTCCTACAGAGTCACGATACAGCATTAGATGAACCTTTGGTCTGTCCCACTCTGGGACTGTCTTTATGTACTTATAGCTTTAGGATACAAGACATATAACCTGAACCATATTGATATTTCCCCCTGTGTATTAAATATATCACAAGTGAAGAATCAAAAGTGATTCGTAAATTCCTACCACTCAGTACTGGGCTCTGTCCCATATCGAGTGTTCAACCAGAAGGAAGACTGAGCTCATCTGTTGTGCTTGCTAATCTGCAATATTTCTTTCACATATAGCCCAGCAACCTTACTGGCACATCTCTCTAGATTTAACTGTTAGCAGGGGAATTATATGCTTAATCTATTATTTTTGCATGGAGTATGTCTGAACATTTTCCTTTGCTTTTTCAGCTAATGCAATGGTTATTTAGTACACTGCAAAGGAAAAAAAAATGCTTGAGGTTATGGCTGAACTAGTTGTCAAAAGCAGTTGGACAAATGAAATATTTATATTGAATAGATTTCACATTGCAGTGCCTGGAATTTGGCAACAGACAATTACAAATCATGAGCAATATAGAGAATACAGAATTTAATTAACACAGCTAAAGATGGAAAAGAAAGCACACTGATATATGTAGTGCGGCTCTCAGCTTCAATATTCAGCAATAAAATAACAAGTCAATGCTTCTAAACCAATCTGAAATGAGTGAAAAACAGAAACAACATAGTTGGAAGGTTATATTTCAAAATGTAATTAGTGTCAGAATATTTCAGAACTGCTAAAAGCAAATAAGTCACCAAGTTCAATACAAAGGGAAACACACATGACAAAAAAGTAATTTAGAAAAGGAAATATATCTCATTATTTTTATTATTTAAATCTAATCATCATCAGATTAATTTAGAGGAAATTAAATGAAAGCAAAATACTACATCTTCATATTGCCAAATAATTGGTGTCAAAGAAATTTTAATTTGTTGGAAACAATCCCTTCTGTGCAATTAAAGAGGGAAAAAAACCCTTATTATGTATGTTAAATAGCAGCTTTCACTGTAAAATATAGCTCTCCAAAGATTAGCCATGGTTTAAATGAAAGGCCACAGAACAGGATTTCCTGTCTTCTTCATGAAATTAAAGACAATCCTGAAAAAAGGCCTATGTGAGTATATTCAATAGGAATACCAAACTGTAATTTATTTATCATTGTATGTTAAGAGATCTTTTGGACAAAACTAGTATTTTATTGTGCAAAACACTAGGATGCACTTTAAGAACACAAATATTCCAGCAGAACCACCAGGTGGATGCTCATTTTAAAACAGAACTCAAATATTTCCACAGTGTTCCCACAGAGGTGCAACGTTGAGCATTACCAAGATGCCACTGACAAGACCAATCAAAAAGTATCACCTCCTTTTGGCTGTGACCTGCAAAGTGCCCCAGGCAGGCGCCTGAGCACCATGAGAACAAAATGGCAACGACCCACAAGACAGTGCTCCACCCCAGCCTAACCTTCCCTGCAGAAACTTCAAAAAAAAAAAAAATCTATCAGGGATAAGGATGCTGTTGATACTTTTCTATTAGCTGCTACAGGTTGAATACAATAGAGAGATGGGCAAACATTCACATTTTTTGATGTGTGCTTGGACTCAGAGAAAAACATCTCTTGTTTAGAAACATGTCTGGTGATAGGGAGACCAAGGAACCTCTTTCTTTTCAGTCAGCCAGAAAATGTCTCATTCTTGCACTGTCTTTCAGCTGTTTTGCTGCAACTGGGAACTACAGACAAATGTCAATGTGTAAGAATGAAAATAATAATATAAGCTTTGTATTGCTTTGACCCTTCCAAAATCAGGCTCAGCTTGAGGTCTGTGGTCAGTCAGACCAGTTGTTGTTTTACCCAAACTAGTTCATCCATCCCTAATCAAGATGTTAGCAACCAGCTGTGTTGATCCTCTTGTATTCAGTGCACAGCTTTTCTGTGCTCCAGGGAAAAAGATCTCACTTTAGACTATGCTCAGTCAAGAGTGTTTTTCCATCAGGAATCCACAGGTGCAAGCTCTCTGGCTTTGGCTTTGCTTCACATGAAAGCTAATTGCATATCCCGTGGATGACCCTTTAGACCTGTGCTCTTAACCTCTGCTAGGCTGAGAATGAGCACTGTAGCACAGAACAGGAGCAAACTCACCTAATCATCATCTCTCCATAGTTCCTCCTAGAATGACATCTTCCCATGTACTGTTCCCACCACTGTTCCCAGCCCTCAGTCTTCCCACTACTACTCCCTCCTACCTTGCAAGGGTAAAGGAGGTAGATTTTACTAGTCCTCTCCTCAGGTCTCTCTCATCCTAAACCATTTGGTGGCTTTTCAGTGAAATAAAGAGCTGATTCCTGTCCCAAGGCTTCAGAGAAGTTAACCAAAGGAAATGCATTAGCAGGTGGGAAGAAAGGGAGAATACAACACCAGTAAGGCTACACAGCCAGCTGTATATCTGTGTGAAGGGGTTCAGCTGAGAGGGACTTGGCACCTACAGCGGAAGCATGGAGCACACCTGGTCTGGGTGACAGCTACACACCACAGCATGTTCCAGGGTCCTGGTGAGTTGTCATGTCAGAATGTGCCAGCAATCAGTCCAGATACTCGTATTTCTCTAGTGTTAATCAGTATTCAAAAGACAATGCACACAGACACACAACAATGAGAGTGTCTCTCCCCTTCACCCTGGATTTAGTCTTAGCTGAGGAGTCTGGATTTAGTGAACTACCTGGTTACACCCAGCAGTGGAACTCTATCATGTGTTCCAGGCTCCTTTGGTAGAGGTAGCAGGTTTTGCTTTGTTCTTGAATACATGCTGAAAAGGAAAATAAACAGTCTTTAAATCA
>JAOXXN010000001.1:114106486-114118319 GCA_026770055.1 Myrmophylax atrothorax | reverse complement strand
TTTGGATAAAATATCTTGGATAAAACGTCTGAAAAGTTAGTTCACTTTGCATTGTCTGAAAAAAAGAGATGGTTAATTATGAGCTTTCAGATATTGCCTTCACTATACCTGTGGTATGCAAAGCAGTGAATTTCAACAACAATTTTCAACAGAAGCATGTATATTTATAAGCAAACCTTATGTTGTATTTGTGAAAGGAATGCTGAATAAAAGGTAGCTATACTACTGGGGTTGGATGATTTCTCAGCCGTCAGCAGGGAAGCTGCAAAATAATTTTGACTGAACTGAGCACTCAAGGGTAAATTCAGATTTCAGTTACCCATGTGTAATGCCAGTGATTTGCATTCAAGAAACTGTGGATAGAATTTGGCCTCAAGGAAATATCTCATGTTAGTGCCATAACCTTTGTTTTACAGGGAGTACAACATTTGGCCCAGAGGAGAAATACACCTCTTGTAAACCAGGTAAGCAAATGGGCACAAACCTGCTCAAGACATCCCCAGCATAAATCAGAAATCATCTCATTTCCATTTAAAAGGAAACTAACACTGTATGAAAGAGAAGAGAAATCTGCATGCTTGTTCTGATTTTAGTGTTAGAGAGGGGATTTGGTTTGCATTCCTTGGATGGGGGACTAAGATCTGCCTCTTGCATTCAAACTCATTTGTCATTTATCTCTTGGATGCTGATGGTTGGAATCTAAAGAATTTATTGCTAGATTTCTTTTGTGATTAAAGTCTCGAGTAATCTGCTTCACCCATACATGGCTACAGCAAAACTGCTCTGTGCTACTATCAAGACGTCTGCCTTGGTTAAAAATGGGAGAGTGGGGCAAGAACATTTTTGCCTTTCTGATCTTTTCAGCTCACTTGAAGCAAGTTGTCTATATTCCTGTAATAGTATGTCTATATTTCTGTAACAGTATACCTATATACCTGTTTGGAAAATACAACCCAAGTGGAGGAACTTGGTCCTGGTGCAGCTTACACCACAATGTGGCACCTTGTTTTCCCGCTAGCATCAGAGTTGTTCCCTCTCTCTCCTCATTCAGCAAAGGGAAAACATCATATATGTCCTGGGGTATGCATAGGGTACTGTATAACATCCAGCTGTGCATTTCAGTAAAGTTTCATATTTCAAAAGAATTACCTTGCATGCTAAACCACTACAGAAACCACAACAGAAACTTTTGCTTATTTAAAATGGGATTTCCATGTGACTATCATCAGCCTACCAGTAATATCCTTGCCCAAATATTATTTAAATGTGGCACCATCAAATAGCATCTCGAGGAGTAGATAATCCTATCCTTAAGATTAATGTATTAAATTATTAATGCCAAAAGTGTATTTACAAATGCATTTTAAAATCATATTTTAGTGCAAGATTGCTTATGTTTCTAGTAGTGTCTATGCTTTCACCATTATTTTTCTAATCTGCATTTTCATAGGTTGAGTGGGTCATTTTCAGCCCAACTCATGTCCATTACATAACACTATGGTAATAAAAGCTTTAAGAGCAAGGCTGAGGAAGCTCAGTGTACTCTGCCCCTGCCTATAGCCAATGGCTATAACTTGCTGGTCAGAGGACAGCCAAGCTGCATTAAATCTATTGTGTATTTTTATTGCTAGTTCTGGCCAGAAGGCACTGTATGAAGATGACATCCACTGCCTTATCTTAGTGAAGCTCCATTAGGAATGAGTAACAAAAATATCCCTGTGGGCACATTTCCCCTTGCTAGCACACTGTCTGAAATTCCAGCCAAAAATTTAGATGGTATCACTGTGTCTATCACTATTAGCAAGAAGTGAAATGCTTATCTAATTATGCTAGCACTTCCTCCTTGTTTCCTGTGGTTAAATCACCTGTAAAAAATAATTTGCTCATCATTCTCTAGGTTTTTTCCTAACACTGCTAATCTGTGCAAGCATATGACTTCACTGTCACAAGGCATTTATACAACCTCAAATGCTCCTGTGCATATCTGTCTTCTTTCCCCACTCCTACCTGATTTGCAGGTAAGTCCTCAGGAGTAAGTTGGTAACCAACTGGAAACATGAGGAATGTAAATGTTCCAAAGGGCTGATATATTCAAACCAGTTTGACAAGAGTGAAAATAGATCTACAGATACCATCATGTTTGGTTTTAGAAAATACTCTGGACAGCAAACAAATGGACATTCTATCTCAATAGATCTGAACAGGTATACATATGAAAAAAACCCCAGCAGTAATTTTTATTTTCTTGGTCTCTCTGGACTCACTACTGCATTAAAAACCCTCCCCACACACACACAACAAACAAACAAAAACCACCAAATACTTGCCAAACAAACAAAAAAGCCCCAAAACAAAACAATACTTCAGTTCTTCTACTACCACTCTAAAGGAAAAAAAATAGGGTATTTTCAAGTTGCTGTAAAAAAGACCCTAAAATGACTCTGTTACAATAACTTTAATACTTGTATCAACATGTTCATGAATGACTGAACTTAGGGTAAACAGAAATGAAGTCTGCATTTCAAATTCAAAAGCAAAACAACAAAACAAATTTTGCATAAAATTTCAGCCTTAGAGGCTAAGTAGATGCATATTCTCCTGCTAAGTTTCGTTCCTGAGCCAAGGACATATCTTGCTTTCAAACTTAAAACAGAAATAAAAAAAATACTTTAATGAATTCAAATCATAACCATCCAGCCCCTGAGAACTGAGGAAGCATCCACTTGTATTGTTTGGTCTATTATAAAGCCATAATATTCCCATTTGAAGGAGATGCATCATCTGTGAAGAGACCATCTTAGTTCATCATTCCAGAACACGAGCATCTTTTCATTTTCACTAAGGTGCACAGTTTCTCACACATGCCATGCAATGCATTTCTAAGGGGAAAAATAAATCTACCACCAAGAATCCTGTCCTACTGAGTCGGTCACCTGTCCTCCACAAACAACTTATCTTTGTGCTTGTAGAGGTGCATAATCCAGTAGGTTTTTCTCTTGTGTAACTTAACCCTATCCCATGTGCTTCACAAACAAACAAGGGCTGCGGAAAATGCAGTTTCAGCTGAGCAGGGAGCTCCACCTTGCCAGGCTGACTGGTCCCATCAGCACACAGTACTGATCTTCAGACAGTCAATTGTAAGTTTGGTTACAGAATTTTCTTCATGTGTGAGGAGGCAAAAGCATGCACTTCCTTTTTCCAAACCATTTACTGCTCTGCTCCTGCCCTGAGAGCCCAGCCTGGGGGGCATCTCCAGCACGGAGCAGGCAACAGAAGTTCTCCATTGTCTGTGGTTTTCAGGATGGCTGTTATTATTCCATACTGGTCATTGATAGTTAAGTGATAATTAAGCATGAGACAAATCATTTCAAGACCAGAAAGGAAAGCTGTATATCACTTTTATCCAATACAATAAATACAATTAAAAGAAACTATTGCTGTCTCTCTTAGTTTTCTCCCATATATATCAGCTGTCATTGCTTGAGCTTTAAAGCACTTGAATAATAAACCTGCACAGAATTGAATTACTTCAGTAGCAAGTTGATTAGTTCCCACATCCAATAAAATGTCTGTGGTATCTCATATATTTGGCATTTAATGTTGTAATTAATAAGTCTTGATCATGTGCCTCTTACAGCCACAGGTCAGTGACAACAGTGACATTCCCTTTCTTAGCAGGAAATTGAGCCTCCAAGACATTTTCCTAAGACACTTTCAATTATGATAAATTGTCAGATTTGCTTCAGTCATTTTGAAAACTACTTCAAGTATATCTTCTCAGGTAAAAACGGTGCAGAGATTTAGAGTTGGTTGGGTTCAGTTTTTGTTTGGTTGTTTTTTGTTTTCTTTTTGTGTGCAAATCACATTTTGGGGAGTATGTCAGATTTTTTAGGATCATTATGGATTCCCAAGTGAAAGACATGCTTTGAAATGAACTGATCTCAAGTACATGTCTTTCCAACTTAATCTAGCATTTCCAATAGAAAACCAGAGACCAAATTGCTTTAAGTCTGTGTAGCTCCATTGATTTCCATGGGTACATGTTCAATTTATTCCACACAGGGATTTGTCCCTTTAATTTAAAATGTTTTAAAGGCAATGTTGCAAAGACATTTATATTCTTTTTCATGATGTATGCAGGAGGTTATTATTTTTAGAAATAGTTTATTAAATATCAGGACATTTTTGCTCAATTTTACCTCTTATCCTGGCAGTGTGCAGGGCAGGTCATGAAAATACTACTGGACATACAAAGTGGAACAGGTAGAGGCATTTTTATGAGCTATCGTCTGAAACATGTGAGATCTAGACTTAAGGTTGGGCAAAAAGGAAAGTAAAAATCACCAATGCTATGAAACTAACACTATTATGTTTATTTCTCTGGCACCCACAGTAAAGGTACACTGCTTTTTCCCATTTGCAAGGTAACTAAAGTCACCTGGCTTATTATAAATGCAGTTTTAAAATAACACTCTTCTTATCAAAAACTTTAAATACTGATGGTAAGCTGAGCCTATTAATTTAGAATTCCTAGTAAGAGTGAAAGGTTGCAATAAAAAATAAGAGAGAAGACCTTGCACCTAGCTCCCTGATGCAATATGCTGAGGGGAAAGGCAAAGGAAGGTGGGGGGAAAAGCATCATTTATGTTCCTTCCTTTTCCTGGAACTTTGTCCAGTTACACTCCCTGATCAAGAAATATTTCCTCTGAATTGAAGACAAATGGTTGACAACTCTAATTATGAGCCTCTCTGCACATACTTAACATTTACATATGTGAACAACATGGTGGGACTGCAATGCTGCCAGACCTGACACACACAATATGGCTTAGACTCTCAAGATATTACTAATTTTAAGAAGCCACATAGTTTGGGTCCTCTTCTTTTCTGTCCTAGTTTTTTCCTTTAGTCTTCAGGGAGAGACTTTATCAAGGTTTTCTTTCTTTGCAATGTCAAGAGCTAGAAACTTATTTCAGCTGCAGTTGAAATTTTTATATAGTCATGTGTCTGCAAGAGCTGGGATGTTAAGAGAAAAAGGAATATGAAATATCATGAGACCTGCTGTTACTGCAATAAACAGCAAGAATTTCTAAGACAACATGATACCACATAGAATAGTCATACTTTCCTCAAAAAAAGAAGAATCCCCAAAGCTTCAGAAAGCGTGTTTCTAAGTTTTACAGACTTTAAGCCTTATGATAGAGATCTCACTGCTTTTCCCAAAATCATGGTCAATAAATAAAAACCAAACCAAACCAAACCAACAAACCCCAAACCCACACAAAACCCCAAATAAACAAACAAAAACTAAACAAAAGAAACCCACTCAAGGTCTTTATGCTCGTCTCCTGCTGACTGGGAGTGAAAATGCTGTAATGCTCTCAGCCTCTTGCTTTAGACATAGATTCAAAATTTCCTGATGAAATGTGTTATTTTTTTGAGGAGGCAACCACAGGCACTAGAGATGCCAAGCACCAAGAAATGGCAAGTGCTGAATTCCAAACCTTTCTAGCAGTTACTCCGCTCCTGCACAGTTTTGAAGGACCTTCACACCTTTCTTATGTGAACACCACACAGGCAGAGTGTGAAGACCTCTCAGCTGGCACATGCTGATGTCAGTAACCCCAAATGGCACAAGCCAAGGCTGGACACACCAGCTCAGGCCCAACAGCAATGGATTATTGCCCCAGGCACTGTGCCTAAATGAAAAAAAAGCCAACTGTTCTGCCTCGGGACGCTGGACAGGAGACATGGTGATTCCCAGCTCTACTCTTCAGAGTTAGCTTGTGGAATAACCACTTCTGTCAGTATGGGTATGTCTCAGGCCCGTACCTCAGAGGGCACCAACATTTAACACAGCAACTTGTGTAGAGCAAACCAGGATTTGTGGGTTTTTGAACAGACAACAAAAACTTATTTTAGACTGAAGAGTGTCACCATAATTTTCTCATGTGCTAAGTACCTGCAAAACAGACACAAGTTCTTGCTACTTTTGCTGCTCTCAAATACTTCTCTGTATTTAAAATATTACACAGTGAGATTTGTTTTAACAAAATTTACCATCTCAGAGTATTTAAAATTACCTCCTTCTTCCAGATTCTGGAATACATTGAGTGTTGCTCCAGAGAGGTAGTCAAGGTGCTTTATAATTATGAACAGTTATTTCTTTAGCAAATTAAAAAAATGTAAATAGCCTCATGAAACACTAAAAATAATTACATTTCTATTACATATTAGTAAGAAAGATCCAGAAAACTTGTAGGAGACTGAAACTAATTATCTCCTTGGAAACAATCAGTAAAAAACGTGGACACCAACATTAAACAATTCAAAAGAAATCAAACAACAAGAAGAATATTTAGAAGAACAATTATTGAAATTATTAAAAAGGAAATAAGATAAATATCATAGACCAGATACAACATAGAGAGTATAGAGAGACGAAATTTAAATAGGAGAAAAAACAATAACACAAAACCCCTTCACTATAATAGCAGAAAAATATGAAGCATCAGTGAAACCCTGATTCTTATAGGTAAACTGATGGTAAGATCCCACTATTCTAATCTGTAGGAATTGCACTCAAAAGTGCAATCCAAGGATTTCCTGTCCTTTGTTTTTATAATATGCTGTTTTCTAATTTGCATGATTCTTATTAAATTCATATGATAATGCAAGCTGCTTAATATTTCTTGTTTGCAATATACAGAAGGTGAGAAATAGTTACGTGAAAAAATGAATAGTGTCTTCATCAAATAACCCTCTAAATGTGTTGGTTATTTATTGTTTGAAAAGAAAATCACCCAGAAATCAAATGACTTCTCAAAAACAACAACAACAAAAAACATTAACTTATAATTCATCAGATTTAAAGCAAATGTGGGAAGGAGCCACTGAGAAATTTGAGCAATCATAATCCTCACTGGCTGTTTAATTTCTGGTATCTCTCAGATGCCTGTACTTCTCACAACAAACTTTGTATAGGCAAAGTCATTTCACACCAATTTCGCCCACACCAGAGGTACCTTCATCACATCAATCTTCACTCACTGCTTTGTCACAAAAACCCTGACTCACCCCTATTCACCTCATTTGTCTGACTCACTGACTAGCAGGGACTGGGAATTTTACTGTGACAAGCCTAGGCAATGGAAATCAGAGCATCTTGCCTAACCTAGATGCTTTATACTGGAAAATCTCTATCATGTCAATGTTTTATGTTTTCTTTTCCAGGATGGAAGGAAAGAAGATTTATTTTTGAGATTGCTTGTTCTGAAACAAAACGAAACAATGTCCCTTCAATTTGGACTGGATTCACCAATACTCTGTTTACAGGAGCTGCCGTGGCACCTCACCAGTGAAATTTGTTCCTTCCAGAGTTCACTCTTTCCCACAGGCACCTTTGTTGAACTACAACTACAATTACACACCACAGCAACCTCTCCAATTAAACTGTTAAACACTGTCTGACTCATAAGACTACAGTGCCTGATAGAGGATGTAGTTGGAGCCCAAATCTGAGCACAAGGAGATGAGGAGCTGAATTTTCATTTCCATAAAGCCACTCAGGCCAGCACAGTGTAACATCCATCCCAAAAACTTCAGAGTTCCAGTTCTTTAGAATTTTCCATTCTAAGAAAAGCTTTATTTTCCTCTTAATTCAGGGGAAAATGAAATGTTGAAATCACAGATCTTTCAGTCTCCTTCACATCACTTTGGGTACCACCTAACTTTTATGCCCCTACTGTCATTCACAATGTTCTTTAACAGACCCACCCTTTTCTATACATCTGTCCTCCCCAAATCCAACCATTCTCACTGCTCATACCCATCATCTCAGTCATCCCACCAGAGTTCCTGGGGTTTCAGGCACCCACGGTCAGCAACTGAGGGTTCACCTCACCCTGAGTTGGAGCTGTAAGTTAAAAACAGTTACAAATCTCGGTCCCAGCCTGCTGGGAGAGAATGGAAAGCTGTCCCCCTACAGATCTGGGAAGAAGGCTAGAACAAAGAAGCTGGAATATGAGGCAACCTCTTAGAGGTACTTGTGTGGCAGGGAAGCAGATGTCCTATGGGCTGAACCTCAGCTGGTTGCAGCACGAAGGGGAACCAGAACGAAGAAGAGGCAGGAAGGATGAAGTAATTGCTGATCTTTACAAGCCCTATGTAAAATACCATTCATAATGGTGATGACAGTCACTTTCTGCGGACAGGCACAAAGGGCTTTTTCTTCCATGGCACTCTGACAGTTTAGGCAGGAAGAGAGAGGTGGCTAGTGGAAGTAAATTGTCAGCGATCTGTCACCGAAGAGCAGATTGCTTTTCCCCTCCCGAATTTTCCCTCCTGAGTTAAGATTATTCTCTATTGAAACCTAGGGTTCTGTTCATCACCAGCCAGCACCTACAGAGATGAAATTTCTTTATCAGATCTCTCTAAATAACTAGTTGAAGCTCAAAATCGCTCTGACCTTAGGAAGAGGAAGAATGGTGTTGTTGCCAAATTCCAAAGAACAAAGCCCACTGTAAAATAAAGCTCCATAACAAAAAAATCATTAAACCTATTTTTCTGCATGCAGGCTGCTGTAGCTCAAGTTAAACCCAATGCAATCACAAGGGAATTAAGACAAATAAAATTATTGTAAATAAATTACTAGTCTTAAAAGTACTTTGATTATTCTACATTTAGCCACATGTACAATAATGGAAATTAATCTGAGAAGAAAAGATTCGGTTACACATGAAATGCTGCTGCATAGTACCAAGAGTTTCTGAAAGCAAGGGAAAGTCTCTTTTGTTTTATTTGACTTTGTTTTGAAAATCACTTTGCTGTTTACCCAGGTATAATGTCATCTTCTTTGCAGAATACAAAGATCCATGTGGAAAACAGAAGTGTCTGCTAATTATTTCCCTCTAAAAGCAAACAAGAGAAGGAAATGTCTTGTATAATTGAATTTGAAAAATGCCAGGAAAGTTTGTTCTCTTTATAGCCAAAGTTAAAGCAAATTATTTTGGTGAGGGCTTAAATAGGGGTTGAGGGGAACACAAGTTTCCATTTAATTTCTAGACTTTGTCTTTAGTTGTCAAAAGCCTTTCCATAAGAGGCTACAACAAATAGATGAAGAAAAAGCAAAGCCTCTGTCACAGAGGCTCTGCCTTTGTTCTGTATTTGTGCAATGCCCAGAATACTGAAGCTCTGACTTCTAAGCCAGATGTAAATGAACATGGAAGGAAATGAAAGCAGAACACAAAAGAAATCAAATAGATGGGTAACTTAAAAGAAGGAATAAAAATGTATTTATGCTGTTTAACCCTTACTTGTCTAGCTCTTGATGCTCCCTTAACAAAAAGAAGTTACTTCATTACAAGTCAGCAATATTTGCAATAGCCTTCATTGCAGTGTGTCAATGGTAGCACCAATGGAACATTAAACACATATATATTTATAGAGCAATCATACTCTGTAACAAAATAGCTGAGTCTTTGCCTGTGGAGTGTGTCCCACTTTCACACAGGGGAGCCCAGGAGGTCCCTGAGTTATATAGGGCAACATAATGAACTTCTCAAAGTATTGACAAAGAATCTACTCACTTGTTCTGGCCAGGGGTTGTATCAGGTTTTGATATCTATTTATAGCCTCCAGGAAACCAAAATGTCTACTTGATCTCTAGGACAAGAATGAGAGGAAGGTGCCAGCCCACCTGCAGAAGAGATCCCTGCTGGTGGCTGATGAATTGCTGCTCGCCAGCCCCAGTCTGTCAACCTCTGCAAACAACCTGCCTCAGTAACTCATGCTCTTATAGCACAGCATAACTGGGATATGCCTTTCTCACAGAAGTTCTGCTCTTATCCCTTTCAAGAGAGCAACAACAAATACCAGAGAAAATGCCAGCAGTTTTCCTGAATTGGGAAAATTCCAACATCAGCAACAGAATTCTCTTGAAAATGATCCACCATCCACAGAAATGAGACCTGATTTAAACTTACCTTGCCGTCCTCTTTGTAGAGGCGGCATAACAACATGTGGTAATTAGATAGGGTACCAAAGTACAGATCTATGCAAACAACTAACTATGATTTTTTGTAATGAAGGAAGGAAAAAGATGCTACAAGTACTCTAACTCCATTTACATTCAACAGGGAACATTGTGAGCTGATATGCAAGACAGAAGGGCAAATACTGTCCACCCAATATATTTGCTTGGTATGAACAATGGATAGACATGTAAACCATTTTGTATTTACTTCATTATTACTTTTCAACTTGAATTAGAGGAAAGAATTAATGGGATAGCCATGGTCATTTCATATTTTGTATCATGATGTCTTAAGTGGAAGCCTCACATTTTGTTGTGCTCTAGCTGCTTTGCAAAAAAAAAAAAACCAACCAAAACCAAAACCAACAACCCAAAACCATGAAAACATAGGCAAGAGAATGAAAGTTGGCTGCCTTTGGAGGGGTGTGCAGATGTTTTTGTGAAAGTATAGCAGGAAAACTTTGCCAGGTAACCACACTAATATTGCTAAGACACAACAGAGCTACAGAGAAAAAATATATTGATATTGTGATTTTACAATGTTATGTCCCCTGACTGAGAAATGCATTCCTGACAGCGTGCAGAAGAGGTGGAAAGAGAGTCAGTAATATGTCTAATTTCACCAAGTGACTTGAAACCTACAGAAAGGAAAGGTGAAAGTGTCACAGTAGCTTTTTTTCCTCTGCAGAGGGACTTGGTAGAGGCACTTGTGCTGTTGGTACAATTGCTGATGTACAACTGAAATGAGGTTCCAATGGAGTTATTCCCAAATCATCCATGTGCAAAGAAAGCATCTGTGTTCTGTTTTCACCAGACCACAGTGCTAGTAAGTGAGATGCCAAAGAAAGGAAAAGCTATAGCATCATCATGTTGCATTGAAGACAACAAGGCTATTTCAGAAGACAGCGAGCCTGATAGTAGTTCATATTATAATCAAAACAAATCAAGCATGGACAATTTGGATCACCTCACCAGGCTTTATACACGCAAGAGGAAAATTTGGTGGTAGCCAGTGGTAATATGATTGTGATGTGCTGTGCTGAATGGCTACATTTGTCATTTAGTATTCAGAGTTCCCAGACTCAAATTCTGCAATGTCCTATGATTGCTGATTGTTTCTGTAGAAGTGGTCAACAACTTAGCTAAATAAAGAGATGATAATACAGTAGGTTTTCAAACTACAGTTTGTATTGGATTTCAAGCATTTGGAATGAAAATAGCAACCTGCTTGCAGCTGTTGCACTTGTTGAATAGCAGAAATCAACAAAGAATCAACACTGGCACTTATAACTGCACAGCAACAGCAGAAAAGTGAAGACGTATGCACAAAAAAACCCCATATGCAATTTGTTGCAGAAATAAAAAAATAAACTAAAAAATCCTGAACAAGAAAACAGTTAGATATGCACAGTTACATAAACACAGCCACAAAGTGTGTTACAAAGGTGAAAAACCCCCACAGATATATGTAGGTCTCTGCATTGATCCCAGATAAAACAGAATCAGATAATTATTTTAACCCTGTGGTTAAAGAGTATAACAAATGACAATAAAATAATTTATAAAAGAAGTAAAACTAATAAATGAAATGGAGGCAGTCATAAAAGAAATGAGAGGAAAAGGTGACAAATGAAAGAAAGGGCAAATCAAAAACCTGCACACAGATCTTTTAGCTTAGCAAATTTAATGAACATCTTTGAGTTTTCTATATTTACCGACGAAATGCCACTGAACAACTGAGATGAAAAGACTTCTAAGATGAGCATAGGAAGAATATTCTAGCCTAAACACAAAGAAAAC